>CAIGRB010144864.1:55167-72259 GCA_903798255.1 Fraxinus quadrangulata
CTGATTTTTGCATTTGTGAAACTTAAAGCCCGATTTATGATTTTTTTTCCCCTTATAAATATATCCTAAAAATTACTATCATTTTGAAAATTTAGCCCTGTTTGATGGTCAAGAGAAATTGATATTTTAAATAATAATTTTTTAAAGAATGTGTGGTTAAAAAGTAGAATTTTTTTTTAAATTTACGTGCAAAATATTTTATTATGTGAACACATTGTTGAACATGAGTATGAAAAATAAAGAGAGTCAAATATGGGCTTAGTATAAATATAGGGCTAAAATATAAATATAATATTTACACATTAATTTCAGTCAAAGTGAAAAATAATTTCATCAACATATTTCATGTAACTCACAACTTTTCAATTACACATTTCTTCAATTTTTATCAAAATGTTATTTTAATCCCCACCAAACATAAGCTAAATAACGTATTTAATACGTTAAAATTCAAAATTCTCAAAACAGCAGTGAGGATAGAGACGAAAATCGCAATTTAACCACCTAAATAATTAACAAAAATCGAAATCAAAAAGAGAAATTCTTGCCACAAATCAACGCTACAAAATCAACGGCTCCTTCAACTCCATTTTTCAAAAGATTTTGTACATTCTCTTCTCAAAATCTACAAATAATCATCGCAATCCGAAGGTTATTAATTTTTGAATTTTGATTCAAATAGTTTAGATTTTGTTTGATTATTACTGTTAAGTAAAAGAAAAGCAATTATAAGCTAATTTCTCATAATAACTACTGGTTTATAAACTTTTTTAAATGTTGAAAATATTATATTTTTGTAACTATAAATTTTATATTGTTGAGATTTTTTTATTACTACATATGAAAATTCATTATTGGATTAATGATTTTCAGTTAGTATAAAACGTTACGTTATCTTCAAGTAATTATCCATTTCATTCAACTATGGTATTCTTTTATTAAAAAATGTTCCATATGCATATACAAGAGAACCATTTTGCTAGATTAATTCATAAAATATATTACATATAACATTCGAATTATATAACAATATCGACACTAAACTACAAAGCATACTATATGTCTTAGTACATAGATTGGGGCTGATTGCTCTGACGGGTTGAAAAGGTTGGGAACAAAAGTGTAAAGAGAAAACAAATGTCGAAAACAGAACGTATAAAACTACCCAAACAAGTACGAACGAACCCTGCAACAAAACCTACAAACGCAACCAAGATAAACAAATCTTGCAACAAAATGCACAAACTCGATAACTGAGGTATAATTTGTTTACATCATCGCACATTAGTGGGTCATATCCACACAAGCATTTTTCTCCTTTCAAAGACGAGAATCTTATGTTGGAGTTGGTTCCCGTTCACATTCGATCTTGAGCTCCAAACGTTTTCCGCATCTGCAAACATGTGAATCCACGTGTTCTGAATGGAGGGAATAATGTGTGTACCATAATTGCGTCAGTTAATGGCAGAAACTGACGGAATCAGCCAGTTAGGACCAAATCCGTGAATTAATGAAAATTGAGGTTAAAATTCTGACAAAAAAGAAGAAGAGAGCAAAATCGTAACATGGGCGAAAGGTTGGGGAGTGAATGTAGAATTTAGTCATTAATGAATTTTCTCGTGGGCAATTGGAACACGAGCAAGGCGGGTTTCGGTCTCTCTCACACGAAGTCTCACACACACACACACACAAAAACCCTTGACACTCTTATCTTCTCACACAAACTCGCGTTCAAGATACCATTTCCACAAATCCGAGCTCAGTTGCAATGGCAATTTCTTTGGGTGTATCCTCGAGCTTATTAGTAGGGGATAAGGCGTCGCTGGTGAAGTTTTCGTTTGCTACTGTTAAGGTCGCTCCGTCTAACCTGCGCACTGTTCGCACTGTGACTTTAGCTGCCGCGTCGAAGCCGTCTACCGAGATCAAGAAGCGCGAGCCGAGAGGCATTACAAAGCCGCGCCGTGTCTCGCCGGAAATGCAGGCGTTCCTTGGTGGCGTCACTGAAATTCCCCGCACTCAAGCTCTCAAAGAGATTTGGGCTTACATCAAACAACACAATCTTCAGGTATATATATATTGTTGCTTATGAGAGTGTATAGAAATTCTTGTGTGTACATATACATTTTTTGTTCCTGTCAAGTTTTTTAGGTGAAATTGAAGTAAAATTGGGGATATAGTTAGTCAAGTTTCTTTGGTCCTATAAATTATAATACTCTCTCTAAATTGTTCACTATGCTTAATTTTTCTTCACGTGTATTGGTATAAAGTGAAATTTGGGTTGTTTTCTAATAACCAATATCTGGTTATTGCATTATCTCTTTTGAGTTTCTACTAACCTGCTGTCTTTTCTTTATTTTCCCCCCGTTAGATGTGGGTAATGTCTGTTGTTTGTGAATAGAATTGGGGATTTTATGATCGCTTAGTGCTTGGATATCATTAGTATCCGAAAGGGGGCAAGGGGTGAAATGATGTACAAGGATCAAATAGGCGGAAACCTTATGGATGAGTGACGTTACATAATTAAAAGTTTGGAGACGTTGTATCAAAAAGAAATTGGGATCAAGTGCTACAAGAGCCATGTATTTGAGACCAATTGTACAATTTCCGTAGATTTTATTGATGTTTGTAGATTCTTGGTTTTTCCTCGTGACATACTTTGTATTTCAAAATTGTTCTCCCCAGTTTTTACTGATTGGTTGCACACTTGTGATATGTGCCACCATACAAGCAATCTTGTTACTGCACCAGATTAAAGTGGAGACATGGAGGAAGCTGGAAGTGGAAAACGCGGATGGATTAGTCTAGGTTGAGTCAGTTTGTTGTTCCTTTAATATAGCCATGAAGTTTAGCTTGGTGGGTTGTTGTTTGTTTCCTACTTTTTAGCATAGTTTATTCTTTCCAGCCGTGTGTAAGACTATTATAAATAGTCAGTAGCATTGTTAATAAGAGGAGAGAGTTTAAACCCCAAAAAGGCTCTTATTTTTCTTCTGTTAAATTAAGCAATTAACAGTCCATTTATTCTCGTCTTCTCTATCTTTTCTCTGTTAAACCCTTTTCTTCTCTTGTCAAATTGAACATATCAACTTGCACTTATTTCATTATGCAAGTCGGTTAGGATTTTAGGTCCATAAATATTATGTTTCTGAATGTAATCTTCTAGACAAGTTCGTGCAATCTTAATTTCAGATGGTTTTGTGCATCAACTAAAAAAATAATACAGGAAGATATGCCATTACAAACTTCATATGGTAGCATGAGTTCAGTCTCCTTAGCTTTGGAACACCATGTTGATTTATATTTTGAATAGCTTATTTTGCCCGTTTTAGTTACACTAAAATAGTGTACTAAAATCCAATTCAAAGTCAACGCTTAATTTTAACAACACATTTTCGGTATCTACAACTTTTCAACTACACTTTCCATGAACTTTTATCAAAATCTACTAAAAATATGATTTTTATCTAAACCAAATAGGGGCTTTGTTTCTAAACATACTTATGGAATTGTTTTCTAGCATTCACTATGAGCATCAATTCAATTATATGTAAAACTCAAACAGTCAACACTTTTAGGCTTTGATTGCTTAGCTTAGCACTTTCCAACCCCTTAAATTCAACCCCCTTGTTGAATAAGAAAAGGTGGAAGTGTATTTTATGTTTTTCCTCCTCAGTATTGTACTTGCTGAAAAACATTTTCAGTGTTTGATTCCTTGGTTTTCACTTACAAAATAAACGAGGACATTACGTATTTCTTTTTCAAATATTGGATTTGATGAAACATGCTTGTGTTGTTGGGGGTAATCAATTTAGCTTTCCAAATATTGAACCCGGAGTTCCAGTGTTTGATTCCTTGGTTGTAACCTACAAAATAAACAATCAACTGTAAGGTTTTTTGGTTTTGGTTTTGGATTTTGTTTTTGTTTTTTTGTTGTTTTTAATACTGGATGGGGTGAAACATGCTTGAGTTGTTTGGGTAATTGATTTAGTTTTCCAAATAGTGAACCAGAATATTTTCTGATTTTTTTAGTTAAAACTTATATGTTGCATTACTAAATAGCCTCATTTTACATGCATCTCTTTATTTCCTGTGGATGCAAGATATATCAACTATAGTGTTCTCATATAATGTGCATGCTCCTCCCAAATCAATATAATGAAATCTGACTTGTGTGTATATATGTAAAATAATTCCCGCAATGATTTTGCCTCTGTATTTACATGTGATGTCAAACTGACACGGTCTATGCCTCACTGTTAGGATCCTGCTGATAAGAAAGTCATTATCTGTGATGAGAAGCTGAAGCAAATTTTTGGAGGAAGGGATCGTGTTGGGTTCCTTGAGATTGCTGGTTTGCTTAATCCTCACTTTCTTAAATAACCATATTTCAGATTCAGGCGAATGGCTACATCATGCATGAAAAGCAATTGTTTTGTATACAAGGTTCAAGTTCGATTGATGGTATTACTCTTAGTGGAAAAGCTAGTGAACATTAGTGATGCTTTCCTTTATAGATTAGTTTCAACATGCCTACATGAAGAATACTCTTTTCATTGTCTGAAATGGAAGAGTAGTTCTGATTATTGATCCATATGTAGGCTTGAAAACGAAATGCTTGTAATGACTGCGGATTTCAATATCTTTAATCTATCTTATGCTTTTGCGGGCAACACAATTTGGATTCTCATGTTTTGAAACTTCCCGGATCATAGTGCAGGTGACATTGGCTCTTGCCCAAAAGTTCGCTACTTCAATTTTACAGTGGCATTTTTTTTTTTCCAAGAGCGTAATAGTCATGTGGTGATGGTAACAGTTGTGCCATGCTCATGAAAAGTTTTCACTTTTACGTGTACTTTAATAGTAGTTAAAAGAGCTGTGTTCTTCTCTTTGTTACTGACAGTAATTGGTTGATATTTTACTTAGTGTTCTTTTTTCTTCAGTTGATTTCATAGTGTAACTGTTGTGGATAGCGAGATTAGTAAAAGAGTAGACAGCAACAATAAATGAAGTTTTATCTTGATAATTTTAAAATTGATTTTATGAAAATGGAAAATTGTTACTGGGTTCAATCCACTAGGCTAAAGAGCAGGCAAATACTTAAATTAGGTAGGATCGTAACAACTAACAAGTGGTCTTGTGCTTGCCATTTAGGATTGTCATCGAGAATTCTGATCAGAAGTGTATATAATTATTTTCTCCAAAATTAGAAGGAAGGACAAAAAATTGGGAGGAATTACGTTATAACAATGCTCGATGAATGCATGGAGGAAATTACAGTTTTACCCCAACACTTGTTTTGTAATTATTTATTTCAAATATTATGTGCTAAAACTTTTCATTTAAAAATCAGTTGCTCTCTACCCAACCCTATTCTACATCAATCCACCTCCCTCGCTCTCTCTCTCTCTAAAAGAACTCTATAATCTCTCTCTAAACTCCATAGGTGGCCATCGCACCCCACAGCCTTACTCGCCATTGAAGCTCGTAGTCACCTGCCACCACAACTCCACCTCGACCCATCACCGCTCGATTTGTGGCTGAAGATCTAGAGGTGGTGAGATTACCTGCACATTGTAATCCGACCGTCTGTACCCCCACCTCCTCGCTCGTAGTCGCCCGCCACCATGACTTCACCCCAACCCACCACCGCTTGATTTGTGGCTGCAGATTTGGAGGTGTCAAGATCACTTGCACACTGTGATCCTACTCCAACCAGCTTCTGTTGGTGTAGTCGATGAACACTAGGTTTGGAGGTGACGAATGATGCGCTGTGGTGGCAAATTTAGCGAGTTTGTTGGGTTAAGCTAAGGGAGGACCATCTACAATTTTGTGTGCGTGTGTGAAAGAGAGAGGTTTTCGTTCTGGATTGACGCAATTGCTCTTGGCGATGGAAATGTAAGGATTGCAGAAGGTGTAATGATGCGTTGGATGTGGATTTGAGGTGTAGGTGGTGGTGGTGGTAGCGATGACTTGTGAATTTGATGTTGTAACAACGATTCGGGTGGTGGAGTGTGATGGGGTAGAGTAAGAGTGGAATAAAAAGTGATTGTAACCAATTAATTGGGTAATTGCGATCAGTTGGACAATTTGTGATTAATAAATAATAGGTGAACTATTAATTATGGTGATTTGTGACTAAAATACATGATTGTGACCCCAAAATTTGTGTTTTCGTGATTGTAACATTGTATGATTTGTGACTAGTACGTGACTGTGTGTCTGTAAACATAAATTATGTGTTTATTGTGAACACGTGATATGTTTGTTTAAATATAGGTTACAAAATTTTATAAGATGATACAAAATGTAAATACTTGATCTTTGAAAGATTTTATCAAGTTTATTAAATTTAAAAGCATAGCTTGAATGTATGATAATTATATATATTTTTCCCATGCACAAACCATTGTCATGTTGCAAGAAATAGACAGATAAAACCATAGTTAAGAACCAACAGCCTAAACCCTGGTCCGGGTTAAACCAGTGGATCAGTGGACAGGGGCGCATTGGAAAGTAACCCTGAAACCGTTTAGACCAGTTCATTGCAGTCACTTCCAAGCAAAATCATTCGTAATTGAAATTATAAATGAAACAGAGGCAAAGCAAAATAATATGCCTGTAGCACTATTATAAAAACTTAATATTCACTTGGTACAAAGGTGGTTGTACATACCCTAATATTTTGTTGTCCCAGTTCTGCTTTGCGTTTGTCAAGACTCAATCCCATTGTTTACAAAAAACAAGTACATGGCTCCAAAACCTCTACATACAGAAGCTTGATGATCGCTTGCTGCGGAAATCTTGAGATGACTCCTAGAAAAAATGTACAATAATACTGCAGTCATTTCATCCTCAATCGTTCGTATAATCTGTTTTCTTCCTCCTTCGAAGCATGGGGATTGAGCTTGCGAAGGTTAGTTACAAACATTATTGCTTCATCCCTCCTATTAAGCTTACAGAACCAATCTACAATGGAGTTGTATGTGCTCTCATTCGGTTTGCAGCCATTCTTGATCATGTATCGAATCACATCTACAGCCTCCACGAACATTGAATCAGCAGCATAACTTGCAACAAAAGTATTGTACGTGATAACATCGGGAACAATACCACATTCCCTCATTTCCTGGAGAAGTCGCGAGGCATCCTTCATTCTGCCATTTCTGCAATAAGCATATATCACAGTGTTGAATGAAATGACATCTGGCTTCATTCCTTTCGACAAAAGATCCCTCAATATTTCTTCGGATCTTTCATAATTTCCTGACCGACTGTACATGTACATCAAACTATTGTAAGTTGTCAAACTAGGTGTGAACCCACTCTTGTTGATGAAGCTCAGAATATCATTTGCCTTGTCAATCATTTGCCTCCTGCCATATATGGAAACCATTGAATTGAGAGTAGTTATATCTGGAAAGGAACCTCTTCTTTTTAGCTCTAGGAAAGCTCGCTCTGTTTCCATTAGAAGATCAATTTTACTATATACAAGAACAAGAGTTTTTAAAAGCACAGCACGTGGTTCAATTTTGCCAGAATATATGTCTTCAGAAAGAGCGTGTATTTTCTCGATTTGTTTCCCATTAGCATATGAATGAAGCAAGGAACTATAAGTCAGCTCATTTGGTTTACACTGACAATCCTTCATTTCAGCAAACACTTTCTCTGACTGTTCCCATAGCCCTCCCCTTGCCAGAGCTGCTAAAACAGCATTATAAGTGGAAAGGTCTGGAATGACCCCGGCTTCCAACATTCTCTTGTAAATAGCCATGGCTTGATCAAAAGATCCACATCTGCTGTAAGCGCTGATTAAGGTGTTGAAAGTGTCTCTCTCAGCTACAAAACCCGATCTTTTCATTTCCCTAAATACTCCAAAGACTTCGGTATCCATCCCATTCTGCCCAAACACAGCCAGAAGGGTATTCCAAGTAACAATATCTGGTGTGCATCCACATGCCTTTATGTCATCAAATATCTTCATCATTTCTGTGAACTTCCCCCTGTTGCCATACATCTTGATTAGTGCGTTAAAAGTACACATATTTGGGTTACAACCTGCATTTCTCATTTCCTCAAAAACCTTCATTGCAGATTCATCCTTCCCGGCTTTCTCAAATCCTGACAACAGAGTCGTATAAGTAAAAACATCGGGCTTAATTCCTTTCTCAATCATCTGAGATTTAAGCTCCATCGCTACCTCCAACAAACCATCCCTAGCATGAGCAGATATCAAGGAATTGTAAGTCACAATGCTGGGTGAAAATCCATTAACCTCCATCTCCCTCAAAACATCCATGGCCTCATTAGGCCTCCTGGACTTTCCGTAAACATCCAACAATGCATTGTATGTAACCTTATCCGGAACATATCCCCCTGATTTCATCTCCTCAAAAATTCCTTTTGCTTCCTCATACAAAGACCCCCGCCGACAAGAACTTATAATAGTATTATATGTATAAGCATCCGGGACAACACCCGAGCTCTTCATACCCTTGAATACCGTCACGATCTTATTCCAAGGCATACCCATTTTCCCATATACATTCAAAATAACATTGTAAGTAATCAAAGTAGGTTTGCATCCCTCTTCCTCCATTTTCTTGAAAACCATTACTGCCTCCCTATACCTCCTGTTGCTAGCAAAAACTGCTATCAAGGAAGTATATGCATAAACATCAATCCCAAATCCATCTTTATGCAAATTATGAAACAAAGACGCAGCCGCCGAAACCTGGCCTTCTTTCCCCAACATGCTTATAATCACAGCCACAGCAGACCCATTAACCAACTTATCCGAATCCGGACGATTTCTTATCCATTCAAACACTTTCAGAGCCAGGTCGTATTTCTTGTAATACCCCAGAGCCTTAATTATACCCAAAACATCAAAACAAATTGTTTCTATAAGCAATTCCGAAGAACCCATTTCTTCATCACACAAGTTAAATAAACTCAGCAATATTTCCTCGAGTTTCTCAATGTTGAACTGTGGGTCAATAAGAGATTGAAGAATGAAATCACCTTGAGGTGAAAGGCGGTTGTGAGACCATGGCTTGCCCTTGTTGGGGTCACGGTGTTTTCCAATTCGGCGGCGAGTACGGTGGATAAAAGAGGGGGGGTTTTGGGGTTCAGCAGAAGTGGAGGAGGTGTATGCGGTTTGGCGTTGGTGGAGGCAATCACGGAGGAGAGGGTTTAAGAGAGGAGGTGATAGTGTTATGCCCTCGGTCCAATCAACTTTGGACATAAGCACTTTTAATATATATAATCGATGCATAATTTTGGCAAGATCTATTATTTAATTGAATTAATAAATTAAATAATAGAATCCGTAGATTCAAGTCTTGGTGATTTGTTAATCACAAGGAGTTGAATCTACGGATTCTATTATTTAATTTATTANGAGCGAAAAAAAAAAAATATCTGTTTTGAGAGAGATTTGGGAAGACAAAAACCCCAAAAACTAACAAATGCCCGAGCCCCATTCTATCTCATTTTTTCTCATTAATTTTTTTACGACACTCATTTTAAATTATATATTTTTCATTAAAATAATATTACACGCAAATCAAAAAAAATTCCTATTTTTTGACCATATAGTATTCCATCAATCACTATTCCAAAAAAATAATTTTTTCCCAAAATGAGGGCCAAACGCATGCATAAAAGAGAATTGGATAAATGGGGGGTACATAAAGAGAGGGGATAAAATATAAGTTCCAATTGTATTTGATGCACGAGATCAAGGCCACGTTTGTTTAGCAGATTCAATCGAAAAGTGGTGAATCAGACCCTAGTATAGTCCAGTTAGCATTTTTGAATTGACGTCCAATCATTTTTGACAAGTAGAAAGGATCAATTTTTACCAACGTGAGCGACTTGTAATCCACCAGAACCAATACGTATTTTCAACACTCAATGCTGTCTTCACATGAAAAAAGATGGGGCTCTTCAAAAGCCTCAAATCTCGATTGTTAGAGCGATTTTACACTTACATCAACCTTTGGGACCTTGATGCGCGTCTCACACTTATGCATCATCACCTTGAATAGTTCGTTCAGTCCCAACGAGTAGAGGTTATGAAGAAGAGGAACAATGATCTTTTCCAGACACGAATACGTCTCTAACAAAATAGCCCTTCGGGGTCGAGCGACCCCAGGAGGCCGGGGGTCACGTTCATTTGAAAAGCTCAAATATGGCCAGCCCTTTTGATAAATGGTAAATTGGAGCAAATGATCCCAAATCTTTGCTCAAATTTCATTTTTGTACAAACATTTCAAATTAGTTCAAATGATCATTTTGGACGGAATACATTCAAATGGGTAGTTAATTTTGTGGTTGGAAGGCAATTGCCCTTATTTTGTTAAATATTTCAAGGAACAATTCGTCAAATGACTTTCTTCACTGTGAAAAAGATAATTATATCACCACTACAAATTTTAATTACTACACCAAATTATAATCATATCACAATTAAAATATATTTTTAGTAAATACACCACAACAAATTTACAATTATACTCCTAATTTATTTAAAAAAATTGAAAACAAGAATACAATATTGTGGTGTACTTATCACCCCAATATTAATCCTTATTTTTCTCAACCTTTTCCCTCGTTCTGGTTTTTTTTGAAAGCAGATATATATTAATTTCTAAAGGAATGCTTCAAGACGACGTTAACTCGGAAATGAAATTGCCCAGAGGTTATCTTCCTAATTATGACACTTTTGATGAGCTGAATCAGAATAGACTTGCACGCTTTTGATTGTTTTAAATTCATAATAAATCTGCTCGAATTAACAAAAAAAAGCCAGATTATTAATTTCCAAACTTGACAAATAAATTGAAAAAATCCATAAGTAAATTGATTTTTGTTCATATGATATTGTGATTGCATAGAAAATTGAATCATGTCACAAATTCCTACGAAGAAATAATAGTTTTCTTTTTGGCATATGAGAAGAACATTCTTTTCAATTGATTTTCTGATATTGGTAAAATGAAAACGATTAAAGAACATGTAATTGGAGTCCAGAGAAGTGCAGAAAATGACTTTACAAAATTTTTGCAAAACTTATTAATTCGATTAAAGTTAAGGTTAGTAGGAATTCAATTGAATAGCATTGTCTCTGAAGAAACAATACTTGAACATACATCCATATTACTGCTTGTCACGATACCATCCACTTGCGAATTTTATCGCAACATCAATCAATGCAACAAGAGAGAAAGCTTTCATACATAGGAGTCTCCTACTTGTTTGAAGACAGGTATGGGAATAAAATTTTATTTTCATGATTGTTGGATTTGGAAGATGAATCACGGAAGAAGCAACCTTAAGGAGTTTTCCTTAAATTCCATGTTTGTTTATTGAGAACATTAGTTACTTTAGGATGTTAAGAGTTGTAAACAAACACGCTTTTTAACTCTTGAATTTTGCATTTCTATTAGTAGTTGGTAGAACATATTTTGTCTTTAAAAGTTGTCATTTAGTTGCATTGTTGCTATTGCATTTTTTCCTTCAAAAACACGCTATTGCTTTTTCTTGAACAGAATATGGTGAACTTCAACTTTCAGGATCATACTCTGCAAGCAAATCTTGGACCAAAATCAATAACCCTTTGATGTAAAGTCTAGATTTCAAAATCTACATTCTTTCACCAGCATCCACCATTTACTATGATTTATCTACAACAACCTGTATTTTCCACTCAATCTCTATTCAACAATATTCTCAGTATACGACTCTCGTAAAAATCTTGTTGGATGAATTTTCAACTACTTCATCAAAATTATTGGAGAAAATGTCAACAGGGGCAGTGATGTAGCCAAGAGTACCTTCTTTGTGATTGGAACTCGAAGAGGTTTTGTGATGATCAAGATAAATCACAATCACAGTAATATCATCGTGGAAATGACGTCTGATTCCCTTTTCGATCTTATTAAGGTCCTTAAAACTCATTTGTTTCTTCTTAGCAGCCTCCTCGAGTGCAGCTACTACCAGTCTCTTCGCTATTCCCTGCAAAAGTTTCACCGCACAAAACCATCGTGTTTGGTTAATCATCCAACTAAAAATGTATTTTTCTTATCACGTTGCTAAAAAGCAATGCAGAACTCGAATGAGATTTGCTGCGACATATATTAGGTGAAGTGCACATTTAAATAGCGTCAATTCATGAGATTCAATAGAGAATGATGAGACATCCTTTCATAAGAATATCACACAGGTGCAAATCTATAGAAACAGCTAATACCTAAACTGAGTGATTGATTAAAATAAGCGGAAATAAGTACAAGATGAACCCAACTACAAACAGCTAAACTGAAATTATATCTGCATAGGTAGAGGTATTTGGTACTTACAGCTCTTGGGTGTTTAAATACTATTTGAACTGCTAATTCGTCACTGAGATGTTCCCAGAGGCCATCTGAAGCGAATATTAAAAACAAATCGTGTGGCCTAAGCTTTCTAGTTATAATGGAGGGTTCAGCTGTTAATGCTGGTCTCTTCATGGGGAAAGGATTTGCAAATTGTCGGAAAATTGGATCTCTGTTAAACTCGGGTTTCTTGAGATAAACATCGCCGATTGATCTCGATACCTGGAAAGCAGCACGGTGAAAAGTTGCATTTTCAGGACATTTTGATGGGATATTGATAAAAAGTAAACAGAAGATAACATGCAAAGGATACACAAAATAGAGGCAGATGCCCTCTATTCCTCACTAAGCACCACCCATACCTCTTAATTATAAAAAGAAACATAGATCCTAATACTTATATGAACATAAAGGAATTTATGGTCCCCAGACTAAACTTTCACCAGAATCACAACACTTTTGCTTTATAAGATCTTCATGTACATCTCATGAGCAGAAGCCTGGGTGTGCTACTTTGACTTCAGCTGCATGAGACACGGCCAAGAGGCAGATCATTTGACTCCTGGAAGAGTAGTGAAGATGTAACCCTTCAGAACAAGCTTGATATATAGAATAGGATAATACGATAAATATACTATAGGTGACTGCTTTAGTTCCTTGGTGAACAAGAAATATCTTCCTTCCAACGAAATGGCGAGCCAAGAGGAGGAGGAAAAAAAAAAAGCTACAATCTTGTCCACCATACTGTCTAGTTTTATCTATACCGTGTATCAATGATGTCCTTCAGTACAATGCCTTTTCGCAATCTTGACATAAGTAAATACATCCAACTACTTAATAGTTAAGGAGAAATATAGCCAAAATTGCATGGCCTGACAAGGGAATGTAAGGAACTCTAGTTGCATGTTTCCCATGCAGAGATGGGGCCAGATTGGATGGTATAATAGACAAGAAGTATATCATTGTATTATAACCAAATTAAAACTGTAATAAATAAAACTAAGGCTTCAATGTTGGGGTCTTTCAATTCATTGTCAAGATCGCAGCTTTCAACCTTCAAAATCAGCATATCTGAACATCTGTGTGATATCTTGTAAGGTAAAAGTTTGACACTGGGTACTCATTGCAGCTTTTCTTCACGAAGAGTGAGATTGAAGATTTTGCACTGGGTATTAGGAAATATGATAACCTCAACAGCTTAAAAGCCACTCATTCAGATTCTAGGATATTCTTACAGCAGTTTAAATCAAATTAGAAATGATTCACATTGGCTTTCCAAACACACAAATCAGTAAGTTAGTTCGTATACATGAATACCTGAATTATGCCCTTGATTCTCCAAACTCCATGGCATTGGAACACTATCGAAGAATCATCTGGATGAAGTGATTGTACCTCCCTCCTCACTTTCTCAGATGAAACATTATGATCAGTTGACAACCGTTCAGCCACCACCAAATTCCTCTCCCCATCAAAACCTCTTCTGCCAAGAACCGCTCTTGAGTCTCCTAAATTCGCTACGTACAATTCGCCATCTGAAATTGCACCAAGAATACAACACGATCCAACTGAAGCAATCTGTGGTTTGACTGGCAACGATTGCTTCACTAATCGAGTAAAATCCTCTTCCGTTGCATAAAATGCCTTATTTATCACATCTGCTGATAGGCCCCCTTGCTCAGTTTCAAATTCTACAAAACATCCCACATATACACATTTCAGAGAGAGAGAGAGAGAAAAAAAAAATAATAATAATAATACAAAGGATTTGCTTCTTAAAATCTCTATGGATTTGAACATTCCATATAATTCATTGAGTGGGTATTTCATGATGACAACAAAGGTTTAGGAAAGAAAAAATATCCATCAAATAGTTTATAGCGTAAAGATCAAAACAGTAGAGCAATTAGGAAGTCTTAAATTCTGCCTCGAAGTCATCAAATGGAGGCCTAGTTCCATCAACCTAATCGAAAAATGCAACGTAGAGCGACCCAATAAAAGAAAGCTGATGAGACCTACTACTCTCCGGCTTGTTTGGGAAGAGAAGCACTAGCGGATCTCCTGGCAGCTCATGAATAAGACATTTACATTTTCTTTCCTCGGAGACCATAAAGTTTAGCTAAAGGTTGATGCCCATCTTGTCTAAAAGCTAAAAATCTTAAAACCATCAATTTGAATTTTGTCTTCAGCAATGTAAAATAGATTTTGGAGCCCAATTTTCATTTTTTTTTTCAAAAGAGAAAACAGAATTTAAGTGTCCATATAGAAAATAAAACCATGTCAAATCAAAGTATTGAGCAACATATAGCAAATGATCTTCAAATATACATCCATGTATTAACGAAATTCACAAACCCTATCTAGAAACCACACGCGCACACATTCGAAAGCAACAAAAGAAACATATAATTTTGTATCGAAATTATTACTATGGAGATAATGGAAGAGGTGGCGGTTGACGAAGCGGGAGGCTTCGGGTCCACCATGGCCATCGTAGACTCCAACATAGGTGGTGGACGGCGACGTGAAGACCTGACTCTGGTCCTCCATGCTGGAATTGGCTTGTACGGCAGCGATCGAGAAGTCGCCGGAGGCGTGTGGCTTCAGGTCAAGGTGCCACAGCAATCCGTCACTGCTCCGCCTCCCCAGATACCTCTCCAATGGCCGATAACAGCAGGATCGCAACATATTGGTCTTTATTGAACAGTTCGAAATTTTTGATGAGAATTTTTTCGGTTTGAATGTCAGTAGGAGAATTTTTTTGTGTGTATAGCCGTGTTGACGAGAGGTTGACGGGGGACACGGCGTATGTACTTTGCTGACATCTACGCGCTTTTCTTTTTTCTTTTTTTTTCCTTAATTAAATATTTTTCTATTAATTATTGTATTCAAAAGTGTTTTACTCTAACGTATCAAATTAGGTAAACTATAATATTAATATATGCTAAAAAGTCAAGTATAAATCAGATTTTTTAATTGGTTGAATTGAATAATGTAATAGAAAAGAAAAAGACTTCGTATGAACAATCTAGAATGATTGGAAAAAGTATTAAATTTGTGAATGTATATCGTGCACGTAGAACCGTTTTAAAAGGACAAAAAAAAGAAGAAATATATTTTCTCGACAAATTTCTTATCTCTAACCGAGTTATCAATAGAATTTAAACGATCATCTGCCTGTCAAAATCTATATATTATCAATTGTTATCAAAGCTTTAAATAAATATCAATGGACTAATAACATAATCTACAATATATAAAAAGGAGGGACCGGGGAGAAACTTTTGATTACCAATTTTACCCTTACTTATTTATCTATATTACCAATATACCCTCACTTGAAAAAATATTTGATTTTCACTTTTACCCTTACGTATCTTTAAAATATTTGCATTATTTTCCAATCGTCAAACAATAGTAATCTCTATTTTGTCCTTTAATTTTTATCTTTCTAATTCTCTGTATTTTCTCATTCTTTCTGAGAATCCTCTGCTTAGGGAGATAACCAGTGAAAACTCTCTCTCTCTCTCTCTCTCTCTCTCTCTCTACTTGTCTTTCTTTCTCTTCTTTGTTTGAAGAATCATCATGTTGATTTTTTACAAGGTTTCAATGCATACAGACCTTGAATATTTTTTTTTTTTTTTGGATTGTACAACTCCAGTTGTTCCATCCCATTTGCTGCGCAAAGTTTGTCTTTTTTGCCTATTCTATTTCTTTAATAATATTCGACTTTATCTCATGTCTGCTTTGTGAATTAGTCTTTATTTTTTGAAAATTTGTTTATGATTGTTGAATATTTGTCCCTTTTGTTATTGGATGATTTTGTGAGCTGAGTCACATTGTGAATCTGAATAGATTATTTCAAAATGATTTTGGATGATTTCATGGGAAAGAGAAAACTTAGATTATTTTACATTGAGTGATCTCTGGAATTGTTATGATGAATGGAGTGCTGATGGTGTTGAAGTTCCAATTACCCTTGATGATGGCCAAAATTAGTGCAGTATTTTGTTCCTTATCTCTCTGCAAATCAATTGCTAAGTGTAAACAATCTGATTAATATCTACAATTATTTTTTACCACTTAGATGTCTATACTTGCAGGCATGGATACTTCCATGGATTAGCAAATGTGGATTGTGAACCATCTAGTCAACCCATATCAACGCTTGAGTTCGAATTTGAGAAAAAAAAGTTGACAAAACTTGACGTTAGAGAGTTGATTTATCAAGAGATAGTCTTTCAATTTTTTTTTTTTCTTTTTTCAATAGCTAGTTGTTTTCTTTTGCTAATACTTCTATCTCAGTGTATCTTTTTCATATTTTATTTTTATTTATTTTTCCTTTGCCTTTTCTGTTCCTAACTTCATTTCATATTAATTCATTAACTATTTCATTTACAAGTATTTATTCGTTAACCTCAAGTAATTAGTTGGGCTATGCAGTTAATTTAAAATAATGGAATTGAATGAAAAACTAAAAAATCTTTTTGCTTTTTAAGGGAATAGTAATTGTGCACTCAACCAAAATAGATCTGTACATTTATCATATTCATTTCTCTTGCTTTTGATAATTCTTTTTCTTTCTGACTTGCTCTTATATATTTAGTTATAGACTCGATATAATGCCGACTTATATTTGTACAATATAATCTAATATATTAGTAAAAAAGAAATAAAAATATCAGAAAATAAATTTAAAACAATCTGTTGGTTACCAT
>CAIGRB010144864.1:74847-91104 GCA_903798255.1 Fraxinus quadrangulata
GTAACGAAAAACTTAATACATAGATGATGAATGCCATTCAAACGTCTAGAAGTTTGGGGTTTTAACCTCATCGGTAGTTACAACTATATCCCTACGACAATATGGGCAGTCCCCACAAGTCCGCAGCCAGGGTTCCAAGCAGCAAAAATGAAACCTATGACCACAGGGTAAGCATATTAGCTCATCTCCCATCAAAAAACTCTCTAGGCATATGCTACACTCCCTTAAAGCCCTAGATATAGTCGGCTTGTCACCTTCATCCGAGTCGTTGAATATATCGACGTGCAAACAGTTCAGTGCCTCTTGAGTGAGTCCTGGAGGTCTTTTACCTATTTGTTGCGTCACATAATCAGTGGACGAGGGAATTGAAGCCGGCCAATCCTCGGAAGTTTCAGTTTCCCAATCTCCAGCATCAACTAGTCTAAAGTCATCCAATAAGAAGGCTAGCATTTATTAGGCTTCAAGTCTAGAACTATAGAAAATTAAATAACAAGATACATTCTTTTCGGTGAGAAATTTGGAAAGGAGTTCACTTCAAGCACAATATTATTCTCATATTTTACAAGAAAGGTACATTGGGAAGGTGGAAATTTAGAAGAAAAATTGTAATACTCCAAATGGCATATTTAACAACAAAAACTACAGTTAACTGTTCACAAACCATTATCAAGCAATATTTTGCAATAAAAGTACCCCTTCGACTTGAAGCATCAAAATAACAAAATCGTTACAAGTATACAAGAAAGATATGTCCCAAGGAATGGGAGTTGTGGGATTTATATTTAGTTAGTATGCATCAGCTGTGAGTTATTTCATTTACAGAACAAGGGAACTGCCATACAAAACAAATAAAAGAAATTTTGGTCAGTGTAATTGTGTGGCTGGGTGGTGTTGGGACACTCCTGGGGGACGAAAAGGAAAAACAGGTAAGGAGAGAGATAAAAAGAAGAGAGTGGAGGATTTTAACTGGACGTTGGCGTAGAGATACTTAGAAAGCCCAAAAGAACTAAAAAGAGAGGAAAAAAATGAAAAAAGAAGAATAATACATGAGGACAAAGTCTAGCTGTCTGAACAGGGATGAGGAGAAGAAAGATAAAAAAAATTATAATTAGGTATTTGCCATGGTTCGAACACCAAATGGCATAACCAACTAGCAACCAAGTTTTATGTTTTGCGTATCAATTTTTGGTTATGTAAGTTCATATTGGTTAAACCAGATAACCAGTAAAACTAGGAGAAAGGGAAAAACAGTACAATAAAGCTTCATGGATGAGGAGACCAACCTGTCTCCAGATACAGTGAGACCTCTCAACCTTTGTAGAAGCCTTTCTCTTGCAAGTAGTACAGATCCAGGAAGCCGACTGTTCCCACTGCTAACAGTTCCGGAAGCAGAGTGGTGGATCCCTCGATCAAGCCAAATTGATTCACGTTCCTGAGCATATAAATTAGTTTATAAAACAATTAAAAAGAAGACATAAATATCTTTGATTTGCACGACTTCTTATTTTCACCATTTGCAAGATAATCAGAAAGTTATTTATACCCAAGTAATACCCTTTACAGGATATAGCGAGGGATTCAAAAAGATAAAAACCAACCACAAAAAACACAATATTTATCTAGAGTTTATCAGTACAGATAACTACTGAAAGCAAGTCCATAAAACAACAAGAATTGTAAAGCATTCACTGGTAAACGAGTACATGGTCTTGTTTGAGATAGGTAAAAATTTTAAAAGTTTCGTGAAGATCAGATTGAGTGAGATAAATAAAAAAGAAAACATGAGAGAAGTTTTAGTTGGCACAAAAAGCAGGGGGAGACCAAAGCTGAAAACATTAAAACGTTTTATTAAGGAAAGAAAATTACGCCACAGTGATCATGCAGGAATGAGTAACCCAATATGATTGTCAAAAATACATTAAAAAAATCACATGAAATTTTACCCTTATAGAACAAGGGATCATATCCAAAATTCCTGCCGAATGGCATCACTAGACCAAAAACTTCTTAAAAATGTCGTGTACAATATTATGCCGCATGTTGTTACCTATGATATTTCATTCCCACTACTCATAAAGATAAAAGTTTAAGTCATGAATAGAGCTAAACAAAAAAATAGAGTAGGTTGGAGACATTAGAATCTTCAGTTTAGAACGGCATACTGATTGTCAATCCAAGGTAATCCGAATCTGTTTAGCTAGTCTTAGCAATCAATTTTCAAACCTGCTACTAAATAACCAACACCCAACACACTTATTTGTGGTTGGACATGGATTAATCAAGGGTTTGGGTTGCAATTCCAGCTTGTAGTTTTATGAAAGCTTCATTAAGAGTTTAAGTAAGACACACAGGTATGCAAAAAAAATTACGAAACAGGCTTTATAGTGAAGATCTTATAAGATTCAAGCCCCCTCCTAAACAGTGAAACTAAAAGCATCAGCAAATCCATCTTTTAACATTTGAAATTTTACAAAATTATAAAGAAGAACGAAAACCAGCAGTACGCTCAAGTATGGAGGTAACTACTCCTTAACGGCATGAACTTCCTGCGCATTCACACAAGTTACAGGTCCTTTTCAGATATGCACTAAGGCATTAGGCATGTTTAGGTATCTGTCTCAAAGCAGCCTTTTTTATCATATTACATGCTGAAAATTGGAACCTGTCTCTTGCCAAATAAATATTCTTTGGGCAACTCATTCAGAATTGATAAGGCTTGAACCTGTCTATGATGTGCTCCCAAAATTTGGCAAAAGTCGTGTTTTAATGAATCACGCTTTTATAAGTTGGAACGGTTTTAATGAGATGATGACACGTGTGCAATTCCTGGTACTTGATTTTGGCATTATTAATGAGAGATATACATACACGCACAGTATCATTTTAATCCTGGCATTGATTATTCTTTTGACTTCTGGGTTCTTCTGAGAGAGTTTACTTTTCCTTTCTCTTATGATTATGGTTTGTGTTTGTGGGTTTTCATCTCTCTTGATGAACTTGTAAAATTGAGATCATTACATTTTAGCCTCTGAAATCTGTGTTTTCTGAGTTGATTACTATAGGAATAAGGGGTTTCCTACAATTGTGATTTCCAGTAGGCGAGTTGAAGTTTTCTGAGTGATTCTTTGTAGGTCTGCAGTTATTGTGGAAGAGATACTTCGATCTTATGTTAGAAGAAACGATCTCTAACTTTTATTGCCATTTTTGGCCTATATAGTGCAATTGAGCGAATATCTAATTTTTGGATGCTCAACAGGGGATTAATGCGTTAGAAGTGGTTACCGAACCCAGGGGCTTGGGAAATAAATTTCTTGTGTTCAATCTTTATTTTCAGCAAGTTTACTTTCCGATTGTTTTGAGTTTTTTGTGGAATATTATTTTAAGCATTAAAAAAAGTATGGATTACTATAAAAAGCATTCGAAATTCGTTTAATCACATCTTTCAATCACCAAAAACAAGGGAATAAATTCGGAAAAGAAAGAAAATATATAATTTCATTTTTGGTCGCTCAACTCAATTCGTCAAAATCCATTACTTCAATTTAAGCTAAAATATAAAAGAATGCTGATACAAAATATCGACAATGTGCATTAAACAGGTCTTACTTGAAGTGGAAGCGGAGTACGATTAGAAGACCCGTGTCGAGACTGACGCTGAAGGCGTCGCAGAGGATCGCACCCCTCAATGTCCAGCCGATCGCGGCCGCCAGAATTGTGATGGTGGTGATTATTTGTGTGGCGGTGGTGGTGGCGATTATTCCGATCTAGAGTGGTTGGAGAGTTGGATTCCGGTTCGAGGTCCAAATGATTCGAACTCCGACCAAAACGAGACCTCCTGTTGTTGAATAGCTCTGACGCGCTCGTCATACAAGTTCAATTAAACTGGGAAAAAAACTGAAAACCGACAGCCTTTTTCTTCAATAATTCGAAGATTCAGAGAGTAGAACAGAATATGGGTTCGAAGAAATTGCAATTTTGATTCGTGTAGAGGCTGCCGGTGTAGCTTTGGGGAAATGTAGAACCGCAGTGGGTAGAGGAGAAGGAAAGTGCACAAATATACATAGGAAAATACCCAGGAATGGAAACCAAATGGTCAACCATTTATGAAGTTCAAACATACGTACGTATACTCCACAGTTTTCAGCGTTTTGACAAGTTTCACGTGACGTGCCACCTTGCTAGATATTTAGAGAAAGAAAGGTTCCTTTCAAGGAAACTTGGAACATCTCAAAAGATGAACATCTAGTTCCAAATTATTATATTAATTTTTTTATTAAAATTACTATTTTGAATACATTTCATTATAAAGAATCTATTGAAGCATAATTTTAAGAATTGACATTTTAAAATATAAATCATCTTATGTTAAAATAGTGTATTGAATATGCAATAAGTAGACATTTATATAATCACGAATAATTTATTTTAGGTATGCTTTTTATTATTCTGTTTATTTATGCTACATCTACTTTTAATAATTAAGCATCGGAGAGATTGCGGGAACATATATAGGAAATTCGAAGGCACTGCTCGTGCTCATCTCTAATGCCTTCCCGACTCGATACCCGGTATTTTCATATACGATTTTTTATAGCATCTTTAACGTCATTTGTAAAAAAAAACATTGCTAAAGTCATGACGTCATGCTTCTAGGTTAGCAACTCAAGACTCCAATGACATTCACACTTAAGAAACTCCATTAGTAGGGACCCTTCATTGGTCCAGTCATCCAAATCATGATGCAGAAGAGGATCCCTTAGTAGATTTGCAAGTACAACATAACCAAAACCCTTCAAAACCAGTGGCACCTCAGGTGGACATAATGCTGGAGACGTTTTCATGATGTTAACCACTAGGCCTTAAGTTAGCGGGCTGAGTCTCCTGCTCCGCCTTAGGCATATCTCATGTCACCTCTGACATATCCTATGTCATCTTCGACGTATCCTATGCAAAATCTGATATATCCAATGTCTTTTCGAGCTCCTCGTATGTTGTCCCTGATGGGATAAGGAACTTAGCCGCACATCCTCGACGCTTCCGTCCTAAGGGGATCTCATTATCGTGCCTCATGGAGAATACTCGCAATCAATGCACCAGGGCTACTATAGGATCGTCATCCTGACGTACGAGCAGCTCACCCATATCATTAAGGAGGGATGCGGTCGAAGCCTTTAGCGTGTATCACACGTGCCTCCGTGTGTTAAGTTAAGAGCGTGCCATTCATTCAAGAGATTTTCGCTTACCCCCTCTCGAATATGTTCACACATCCTAGCATGAAAAGAGTTCAACGATATTACGAATCCCGTCAATCACCTTGTTACATGCACAGACATGATGCCCATGCAAAATGCCCCCGATCCCATCCAATACCTTTTTCTCAAAGAACCTTGCTACACACAAACTTTGGTTCCCATAATTTATACAGAGGGGTCTTTGGCAAATTTGGTTGAAAGATGACAAAATATAAAAATAAAAATTGAACAACACATATGTTGCCACATCAGAATCTGTAAAAGTTATGTGAAGAAAGGGTTGTGCTACGTGTACATTATGGTACACATAGCATTTTCCGTGAAGAAAACCCCTGTACTTAGAATTATCTTTCTCAAACGCTGTCAGAATTGGCAAGAAAATGGTTCAACAACCGGTTACCGATCTCCCAACATGCTTCAATAAAATATTACAAAGTATTAATAACGGGCTTGGGTCATGCTAGGCCAATAACCGCTCATAGAATCTTATTAAGCTCCTGTTTGACCATCCTTTTTGGATAAAATGAAGTATTGAATAGTCATTTTTTAGAGAATGTCTAGTTAAAAATAAGAAAAATATTGAATTTACGTGCAGAATATTTTATTATGTAAATATATGATTAAAAATGATTATGTAGAAAAGAGTTTTGAAATAATATTTGAAATCAATATTACTAAAAGTATTAATTTTTTTTTTCAAAAGTATTCGACTAGACCTTTTTGTAATATACTACCTCCAAAAAATCCATTTTTCTTGGTTTTTTTTCATTTATGTAATATACATTACTATAGATAATAAATAATTTTGATAGAATATATTTTGAAACTACAACGTATAAAGTCATTTATTTTAAGTCAAAGTATATAAATACGTCGAGTGATGACGATGAGGTCTCCCTCAATAAAATGCCTACAAAAGCACAAGATATAAATGAAGGATGGGCACAGCCTTTATGGGGGAAAAAAATCAACTCTACAATAAAATAAATATTCTTTAAGATAGTTAGACGATAGATCAACTATGACACTTCTTGAATAATATAAAATTTTAGCTAATCATCATGAATGAAAAGAATTGAATATTTTGTTATATCGATTGGTCATATTTCAATCGAATGACAATTCTCTCCGAATTTTTGCTCCAATAATTGTTTTCAAGTATCAAAATGTGATGCACGAATAGCTGTATTTTTGCGAAATAATTTACATATATGTAAACTAAATATTTTTTTTTTCAATTTTTAAACTGGAAGAGAAATTATCTTGACATAATAAAAGTTCATTTCAAAGATAAATAAACCAGAAGGAAAATATAAAAGAAAAAGCCGAAACGGTTCCATGGCGAATTCTTCTTATTAAATAAAGATTTTCTTCGCTGGAACGAAAAATGACCGTTACAAACATAAAACCCCCGGCAACGGATAGTTTATTTTTTTAAAAGGAAAAAAATACTTCCATATTAAAGAACCAAATCACCAGAGTTTTCTTTATCGAAATATCAATATACAATCGCAAAATCTCTCATTCTACTCACTAACTGATTATTCAAATCTGCGCAAATTCGACTAATTTTTGTGGGATTTTTTATTTGGGTGTTGTCAATTCCTTGGAAAACAGTCTGTTCAAAAGTTAAATTCTTCTGTTGATTTTATTGACATTGGGAAATGGATCTTGGATGTATTGATATGGGTTGCATTGAAAAGCAAAGAAAGGAGACTTTCCTTGACAAGGAGAACAGTCCAAAGGAGTCTGGGATGTCTTCTTCCAAGCCAAGGAAGGTACTCTTTCTTGGTTTCTTGAAATGAATTCTGTATTTCATTTCAATCTTTCTCAATGGTTTATTGATGATGTTTTAGGTTTTCGATATAGTATTGGGTTTAATTATATGTAATTTGTGAGTTTTACACTTGCATTATGTTTTGCTTTCGAGATTTAGAAAATGGTCAGCCTGATTAGTCTTCTGAGGTATAAGAAATGGGAATTCTCAATTTATTGTGTAGCTTCTTTTGGCACCTTGGGTAAGGTGGACTACAATGTACATTGTTAAGAAAAGAAAAGAACCTAAAATCTCGTCCACTGGTCAAGTCGTGCATGTATCTTGAGTGATAGTCTGGTACAAAAATAAAACAATAAAATAAAAGAGTTTTCATGATATAAACAAAAATTTCATGTAATATAGGGTGGGAGAATAGAAAGGGGTGATGGGTGCTTTTTTGAATATATTTGGGTAAATCAGAATTTCATATCTCTGCTACAATTACACCAGTTTTATTGTTTTAAGTTCATCTGCATAGTGAAGCTTTGTGATTTAGATGTTTATTGGAATGTCATAAGAATGGCAATGCATTTATACGTAGACCTTTTTATCTTGTTTTTAAAGATGAATGTTGAATAGTGTATTTGTAATTGTAAAGATCTGGTAATGTGTGGCACAGTTCTTTAAAATGAACTCATCAAGTCAATTTAATGACATGTTATACAAGTTTTCCATTCATTTTATCCTTCTAAGTAGTTTTCCATTCATAGATCTAAAGATGTCAAAGTGAATAACTAAAACCCAATATTGGCATCTTAGGGTTGCACATTTTGCAGTAATTGAGATAGATCGTAAAGAAGAGAACGAGGATGTTGTTCTTTTTCTTGAAACAGATTGAATTTATCAGTTTCCATGCTGAATTTGGTTTTCTTTTATTGTTCTCATAACTACGATATTCTCATCAAGCATTAGAATAAATTTTTTCTTTCTTTCTCATTTTTTTGCTTTTGTATAATGCAGAACAAGGGATCAAAAGATGTTCTCCAGTCAAGTTTGAGTGCTTTAAACAAACTTACATCACAAATTACAAAGCCTCCACATCGGAGAACTTCACCTCTTAATTGGTTCCCGCGCAAAAAAGTGGATTATTTGAATAGGAAAATAAAATCACTACAGGTAGTGCTATCTATGCATGCTTTTCTTTTGCAGGCAAGGTTTTTGCTTTATCCAAAGGTTTGACACTTGCACATAACGCAGGAAGTAGATGGAATGAATTTAACTCTTGATGAGACTCTTGGGGATTCAAATCCACATTACTCCAGAGTTCTGAGAGAAAAAATTGCAGTAAGAGAAGCTGCAGAGAAAGCAATGGAAGCTCAAAAGGCCGCAAAGGTGGAAGCATCTTGGTGTCGTATACTTAAAGCAGCCAGGTACTACTCACATTCTTTTGGACTAAAAGTTTGATTGAGATATATCGTTTTCTTTTACAGCAGACTTATTTTCTCTTTAATAGGATTGAAAGTAAAGATGCAGAAGCGGAGCTGTCAAAAGCAGAAAAATCTTCAGCTGAAGCTTTTGAAGCTGCAACAGCCATCGGTGTAATCATGAATGATATACCAGAACATGCACAAAAATGTTACAAAATGGAAACCGTAAAAGGAGAAGAGTCTACCTCTCATTCAATATCGGCAAGTTTTGAAACTGCATTTGAGGTGGATAAACAAGTAGCTGCTGCAGTTAAAGCAGCTTTTATTAAGCTAGCAAATTGCCCTTCAATAAACAGAGGAGAATTTAGAGAGTTGTTGTGCAAAGTTAGTGAGACTCCGGATACTGGTGAAAATTATCATGAATTGTCAGAGTTTTCTACAGGATGTGAATCTGACATTTCTAATTCTCAGGATATAAGTTGTGATAAGGAATTTGCTGCTGAAAGAAAAAGTAAATACAAGAGGAGACAGCTTCTTGACAAATTTAGCATGACTAATCTAGTTGAGATGATGCTGGATAGGCTTAGATGCTTGAAGGAAGATGAACTTGCCTCTCTGGCCACTATAGTTGCAACTTCAGGGCTAAATGAGGCTTTAGTGGAAGCAGAAAACAGCAAGGAGTGTGCTTTTAACTCTTCTGTTGATGACATTGGGAAGCCGAATTCTGATGCCTTGAGCAGAACTTCCGATGGAGGGAGGACTTCACGGAACTCAGATCTAGATGGGCAGACAAGAAGGGCAGCCGAGGCTGAACTTCCTAGCCTTGACAAGTTTCTGGTGAAGCGCTTGACAAGACTTGAAAGAGAGCTACTAGAAGCCAAAAAGGCGGGGGCAAATAAAGTTGCAGACGGAAGTGAACAAGATTTAGATAGCAATTCGGACTATGAAAAGCTCTCTCTTGTTAATAATACAAGTTCAACTAAGAAAGATTCTTCCATGATTGAGGAAAAGACTGAGCCTGAACTTCCTAGCCTCGACAAGTTTCTGGTAAATCATCTGACGAGACTTGAAAGAGAGCTACTAGAAGCCAAAAGGGTTGAGTTGAACAAAGCTCAGGTTGGAAGTGAACAGGTGGTCAATAGTAAATCCGATGATGAAAAACTTTCTATTGTTGAGAATACGAGTTTGAGTGAAAAAGATTCTAACTCACATAGCACTCTTCAGAAACCTTCTTCAGTGATTGAGAAAAAAAGGGGAGAGGGCACTAATGTTCCTGACTTGGGAAGTATACTAGTGAAACATTCTTCAAAGCTTGAGAAGGAGATTGAAGAGGCGAGGATAAAGAAAAGTAAAGTATCTGGTATGAGTGGCAAGAATTTGGAAAGAGTGAGTACAATGACAATTGGCCATTCGAAAAATGTAAATGAAACTACAGAGGTTCCTAGTCTTGATAAGTATCTGGTGAAACACTTGTCAAGACTCGAAAGGGAGGTCCAGGAGGCAAGAAACACAAAAAGTATTGAACTGAGTGAAATTTGCAGCATTGCTGATTCGAGCAAAAGCGTCACTTCTGACTGTGCAACTGATTTGGAAGTGATTTCATCTTGTACTGATGGAGATTTAGTAGGCAAAGAAAATATGAAACTTAACCAAAGTAAACAGGGAGGGAATGGTGCCACAGATTATGAAAGTTTAGACAAGGTTCTAGTAAAACATGACACGAGACTGGAAAAGGAGAAGATGGGACTGTATGAAGAGGAACAAACGGGGATGAAACTGAAGAGAAGAAACACGAATAGAGAGATGGAGAGTAGCGAAGGCAGTTTGGACCAAATTTTAGTCAAGCACAAGTCAAGACTTGAGAGGGAAAAGATGGCTGCTGCTGAGCAATACAGTGTAGATGATCAAATCACATATTCAGTTTCTCGTCGACAGGCTCGGGAGAGAGAGTTACAGGAAGCATGGGGAGGCTTGAGCCTAGGGAACTCTATGCGTCCTCATGTCTCCAGACTTGAAAGAGATAAGGATGGTGTGGACAAGGTTGATGATCAAATCACACATTCAGTTTCTCGTCGACAGGCTCGGGAGAGAGAGTTGCAGGAAGCATGGGGAGGCTTGAGCCTAGGGAACTCTATGCGTCCTCATGTCTCCAGACTTGAAAGAGATAAGGATGGTGTGGACAAGGTTGATGATCAAATCACACATTCAGTTTCTCGTCGACAGGCTCGGGAGAGAGAGTTGCAGGAAGCATGGGGAGGCTTGAGCCTAAGGAACTCTATGCGCCCTCATGTCTCCAGACTCGAAAGAGATAAGGATGGTGTCGACAAGGTTGATGATCAAATCACACATTCAGTTTCTCGTCGACAGGCTCGGGAGAGAGAGTTGCAGGAAGCATGGGGAGGCTTGAGCTTAGGTAACTCTATGCGCCCTCACGTCTCCAGACTCGAAAGAGACAAGGATGGTATTGATGATCAAATCAGAAATTCAGGTTCTCGTCAACAGGCTCGGGAGAGAGAGTTGCAAAAAGCATGGGGAGGCCTGAGCTTAGGAAACTCTATGCGCCCTCACATCTCCAGGCTTGAAAGAGACAAGGCAAGTTCCTATTTTACCAGATCTATATGACATAATGCATCAGTTCTCATGCTTTTGATTTGGGGTTAAATATGCTGGTGGTCAGTGGTCACTAAAATTTTAGTGAAACCACAAAACTCAAAACTTTGTTTCGAATTGGTTGCTAAACTTAAACTTTGACAGTCTAGTTATCTGCCAACTAGTTTGCCACATTAGCTTTTAAGTTAGCCAAACAAACGGACATAAGCACATGACCAAATTGTAAAAAAACATGTTGGTTCAATGATAACCAATTTGAAACAGAATTTAAGTTCAGTTCAATGACTAACATGAAATATTGCTAAAAGTACAATGACCACAAGTATTTCTAAGTTCTAATCTGCATTAAGCCAGCCATTTAGAGACACGATTTACATTTGCTTGCACTCACTTTTTTTTTCTGTTTATTAGTAATAATATAAATATCTTGTGTATAGGCTGCTTGGCTTAAAGCTGAAGAAGAGGAGAGGACGAGTGGAATGGTTGAAGTGTGAGGTTCAGAACGATACCTTCAAACGTTCTCATGGAGTTTCAAACATAAACCACCAGTGGGGAGCTGTGAGAACTTTCAAACATAAACCATTCAGAGACATGATTTACATTTGCTTGCACTCACTTTTTTTTTTTCCTGTTTATTAGTAATAATATAAATATCTTGTGTATAGGCTGCTTGGCTTTAAAGCTGAAGAAGAGGAGAGGACGAGTGGAATGGTTGAAGTGTGAGGTTCAGAACGATACCTCCAAATGTTCTTTTGGAGTTTTAAACATTAACCACCATTGGGGAGCTGTGAGAACTTTCTACATCGTATAATTACTTGGTGTAATATGTTTGTTACAGAAACAAGTTTTCTCGTGCTAACATTCTTTCTTTAGCTTCTTTGCTAATGGTGTTATTTCTCTTTGCTTTCATTCGTCGTCTGTTTGGACATGGATTTTTGAATGCATTTAATTAGCTGAATTATGATATGAAGCTGTTCAAGTAATGCAAACTACAAATTATGTTTTTGCTTGCATCATTTTACTTAAATACCTCTTAACCATAGAAAAGTGTGTTTATTTGTCTTTGTTTCATTAAAATTTTAACTCATAGTACCTCTGTTACATAGTATTAATGAATATAGAATAGACAGCTTGTTTTCATCTTTAGTCATATCCAACTTTCCTTCCCTTCCCAAGAATGAGCAACAGATTTTTATTGATTGTTATTTAACGGGTTTGCTCATGGAAAACCATATTAGAGGCAATGTGAGTTGCTGTTTAATTATTGAAGAATATTCTCAATAGATTTTATAGAAGCTCTCTCCGCCAATCTGCAGTTCCCTTTCTATGTTGTGGAGGGAAGCCTCTTCAGCTTCTTGGCAAAGTCAAGCAGTCAAACGGGGTCAGCATCTTTCCATAGTAGGAATAGGAGCAGGACGTAGCATATAAGATGGTCAAATTTATTTAGGCCTGTTTGAGAGCCATTAATTTCTTGTAATATATTATAAAATAGCAGATTGATGGAAAGTGTGATTAAAAAGTAAGAAAATATTATTGGTTTGTGTGTAGAATATTTTATTGTGTGAATGTATTGTAGAGAATAATACTGTAGAAAACAATTTAAAATTTTAAAGGACGACAAACATGAGCTTAAAACTTTTGCTTTCACACAGAAAGTCAAGTCAACTTCTCTCATAAATAAAGAGAGAATTCAAAGAACAACTGCAACCTAAGAGCAAATAATAGCATGGAGTCCAACCCAACAAGGCGGCTCAAGGTCGAGAATTTGTTAGAGAGGGCATCAATGGCAGATGAAGGGTAGAAACGAAAAGCCCGAAAAATTAACCAAAAGAAGTTAAAACATATACTATGTAATTCAAAAGTATGAAAAATAAGGCATGATTGGCTAATCGATGAAATTATTTTTTATTCACATATTTATTTCGTAGGATCTACAAATATTACTCATTTATCCTTCTCTTATTTCTATTATTAATAATCTAATTAGTTTATAAACATTTCACAAATATGTTTTAATACTAAAATTTTACGTGCATCATTAATCTTTCTTAATTCTAATATTTCTACCATATTAAATTTAACTAAAAAGTTGATAAAATATTAAAACTTAGTCAATAATTAATTTTAATTTAATGGGATTCACTACTTTGATCCACAATTTTTAAACAATGCATTTTACAACTTTTATTAAAATTTATTAAAAATCTTCTTTTAAGCTAAATCAAACAAGGACCTTTTAATAATATATTTTTACAATTATTTTTGAAAGTTGTATATAGCATGGAATGATGCTGTTGCATCATCACTAGCCGATTCAATTTCATTCGCTATCGCGCTATTTTTGGTCAAATAGTTCAACCAGATTACCACTTACAGTCCCCCATTGCGGCCTCAAAAAATGCACAAATTCCTTTCTCTGTTGCCACATTGAAGTAGGAAAGCCGTGTTCGCCGCCACCACTCCTCTGTTCCCAGTCTATGGACTAGTCGCCAACAGTCGATCACCGACCCGATTGCAACCTCAAATGGTTTTGCTAATTAACTTCCTCAACAACTTTGGCAATCCAAATCGAGTTAATTGTTTCAACGGTCACTGAACTTTACAAAGTGTCACATTTCACTCACTGAACTTTACNTCAGTGAGTGATGGTGTGCATCGTAAAGTTCAATGAGTGAAACGTGATGCTTTATAAAGTTCAGTGACCGTTGAAACAATTAACTCATCCAAATCATGTTCGCGTTTTCCTCAATCTATTTTCCGGAGAACCAAGGAGGTCGAGGTATCGCCTTCAAGTGTAATGTCTTCAACTTCAAAATTGGACGGGTCAGCTGGTAATTGAGCATGATCAAGTCCCGCCCTACTGTCACCAAAAGCATTACCTCTGCCCTCATTTACTCCGCCGCAGACTTTTCTTCTCAGGTACGTGTCAAGATGAAGTTCCATATTGCTTAAATGAAAATGATTAAGCCTTGGCTTGTTTGATTTAACTTTATATGGTATCAAAGGACTCTAAACAGCTCAAGTGAACAATTTTAGTTTATTTTCAACAACCACATTCTCAAATGAGCCATTAAACTGCTATGCACATTAAAAGCATTCAGCTTGCTTAAATATGAAAACGATAACGGGTGTACTAGTAACTGGAAAACTCCTCGTCCTCTTATTAAGGCTGAGATGGAACTCGAGAATTAAGGTATGCAAAATATTGTGTGAGAAGTAGGACGAGCTGTGTATTGATTTTTCCCTTATTATAAACTCGTATGTATGGGTTACTTATTATCAAAGTTTGTGTAGAGTATTGTGGAAAAATCATCAGACCTTCATTGCCCTATTGGTTTAATTTTGTGTTTTTTCCAAAACGCGATCTTCTGTCAATGTTTAAAAAGATGGCTTTGGGGCAAACAGTATATGGACCTACAATGACTGCTATTTTCTTCTCCATTAATGCTGCTTTACAAGGTAAATCTCAAAACTTTTACGTTATTTTTACGCTTTTCTAGGCACTTGGCGCTATTTGGGAATTTTGATACATGAATTTACCACTGATTATATTGATGTTTGTAATAGGAGCTTACCTTGATTTTCAGCAAGCATTATTCTATCTTTCCTGCCATTTTATTGATTAATGTATTTGAAAATGGTAAAGATGAGAAGTAGCGAGCATAGACACTACCAAGGAAGATACTTGTCATGTCCATCCAAAACCGATGCTCCAAGAAGCTGGCCCGGTGCTAACCATGTGGAGAAATTAAAAAAAAAAACTTAAGCGTCCAAATGTTTACACACTTCTACAACACTATATGATGCACAGAGAGAGAGAGAGAGAGAGAGAGAGAGAGAGAGAGAGAGTTAAACAAAAATTTCTTTGAACATGAATCAGAGGCTTAATTTAATTCCCTTATGAGGGATGAAAGACGAGAGATATATTCTGCACCACCATGTTAAGGTATATTTGTTTCAGGTGCATGTAATTCTTGAGGCTCGAGTGTAAAATTTATTTATATATCTTCATTTATACATTGATGCTCAAGTATAAAGGAAAGGAAAGAAACCCTACATAGGGAAGAAAAATGTTTCAAAAATCTCATCTTTTTTTTTTTTTTGTGCTCTTTACTTAAGGCACTTGCTTGAACCTATCTGTGCTTCAAGCCTAAGCAATAACTTATTAAGATGGAATATAACTTTTTCTTTTCCTCATTTTTGGACTTCTTTTTCTATGCCTTGAGTTTTGATCATGTACAGATCATCTTAGATCAGCAGCTGCCCTATTCATTTATCTCATAGAGACTTATGGCAGCCTTTTGTCTGAGACTCTGAGTAGAACATTTAAATTGAGATGCGGATGGCAATATAAACCTCATGATCTAACAAAATAGAAGTGGATTACAAAAGACGTAGGAAAGGAAAGAGACATGTATGTTTATGGAAGTAACATAAATGAGAAGCTTAATTTACAAAATTTCAGTTTAGGAACACCACAACAACATTTGCATTTATACTTGCACAACTTCCAAAATATAAAATAAGAATTCAATTTTAACAGGTTACTGGCCTAGTATTGTTTTTGGAGGCTGACCGGTTGGTAAATATTTTCCTCTGTTTGTCTGATGTAGTGGGTACATGATTTTTAATTGCATGCCATGATGACATATGTCCAATATCTGGTAATGTGCATTGGAAACGTTTTATGTGTATGCAAACCACATAGCATAAATCATATTGTGATATTACCAGGGATTTATTTCATAGAAAAAGAGCTTGGACACAGCCTCACTGTTTTGAGGAATAGATGATTTCTTTTGTATAATGAGCTGAATTTGCTCTGTATCAGTAGTATATGACTTAGTTTGTAGCCATGCTCAGGCGAAAGCGGTTCTGAGATTGTAGCTCAATAGAAGCGTGATCTGGTCCCTACCAATTAGTGGTATTATGCACTGGCCTCCATGTGATTTTGTGACATTCAAATTCATCTGTGTTAATTTCGAGGTGAGATCCTATGTCTGATAAGATTACTGCTGAAATAATTCTCAGTTCATGAACTTGTTCTTGGGAAATGAACTAGAAGTGAAAAATGCTTCTGATTGGCTGTAGACGGATCTGTTAGCTTGAAATCAAGAATTAAGCTGGTGTGTCAGAAAATGTTTGCCCACTTGGTTGACATAAACTCACATTGGTGTGGGACCGACGTGGGACCCGCGTGAAATAAAAAATG
>CAIGRB010144890.1:7190-34039 GCA_903798255.1 Fraxinus quadrangulata
AAATATTTTGTAATTCTTCTAAAATCATTTTACCTTTTCTGTTCTTTTTCTTCAGTTCTGTTACTGTGCTCTGATACCAATTAATGATACGGAAAATAAGTGATTAAATAAGTAAATAGCGGAAAGTAATTAAAATATACAAATAAGACAATACACACATAAATGACAAAAAGATGTCAAAGTAGTGGTCATCTAAGGTGGCAAAGTAGAATTTTCCTTTTCCCAAACAAAGCAATGACATTTTAGACAAACCACATTTCTCCTATTAAATCAAAAATTAAAAAAATAAAATCACAACACACCTTCATCTCCTTCTTCCCCAAAACCAAAATCACTCCACCCAACCACCAGTGTCACTACCGGCGACCTCCACTACCAACCCAACATCGGCATCACCACCACCAAAATCCAAGTTCAAATCCAAACACATTTGATTCCCCTAACCAAAATTATTAAAAAGGTGAACTTGGATTCGGGTGGTGGAGATGCTGATGTTGGGTTGGTAGTGGAGGATGCCGGCAGTGACGGTGGCAGTTGGGTGGAGTGGTTTTAGTTTGGGGAAGAATGAGATGAAGGTGTATTGTGATTTTACTTTTTGTTTTTTTAATTTTTGATTTAATAGGAGAAATGTGATTTATCTAAAACGTCATTGCCTTATTTAAGAAAAACAATTAAGTTTTTTTTTTGGAGTCAACTGATGGTTTTGTAGTGAAATTGACAGAAATCATTTTTTTGGACTTGAACTGCGAATTTTTTGAAGGTTTGGTATTCACGATGGTACAAATGAAAGGTTTGGGTAAAGTTTGCTATTAAATGAAATGTTTAGTACTGTGGCTATAATTTTCCCTAGATTTGTTGAAAATTGTGTGTGTTTTTCTTTTATTTAATTCGATTAGTATTAGTTAATATACAAATATTTTGTAATTCTTCTAAATTCATTTTACCTTTTCTGTTCATTTTCTTCAGTTTTGTTACTGTGCTCTGATACCAATTAATGATATGAAAAATAAGTGATTAAATAAGTAAATAGCGGAAAGTAATTAAAATATACAAATAAGACAATACACACATAAAATGATAAAAAGATGTCAAAGTAGTGGTCATCTAAGATGGCAAAGTAGAATTTTCCTTTTCCCAAACAAAGCAATGACATTTTAGACAAACCACATTTCTCCTGTTAAATCAAAAATTAAAAAATAAAATCATAACACACCTTCATCTCCTTCTTCCCCAAAACCAAAATCACTCCACCCAAGCGCCACCGTCACTACCGGCAACCTCCACTACCAATCCAACATCGGCATCACCACCACCCAAATCTAAGTTCAAATCCAAACACATTTGATTCCCCTGACCAAAATTATTAAAAAGGTGAACTTGGATTCGGTTGGTGGAGATGCCGATGTTGGGTTGGTAGTGGAGGATGCCGGCAATGACGGTGGCAGTTGGGTGGAGTGGTTTTAGTTTGGGGAAGAATGAGATGAAGGTGTATTGTGATTTTACTTTTTGTTTTTTTTTTTAATTTTTGATTTAATAGGAGAAATGTGATTTATCTAAAACGTCATTGCCTTATTTAAGAAAAATAATTAAGTTTTTTTTTGGGAGTCAACTGATGGTTTTGTAGTCAAATTGACAGAAATCATTTTTTTGGACTTGAACTGCGAATTTTTTGAAAGTTTGGTATTCACGATGGCACAAATGAAAGGTTTGGGTAAAGTTTGCTATTAAATGAAAGGTTTAGTACCGTGGCTATAATTTTCCCTAGATATTTGTAGAAAATTGTGTGTGTTTTTCTTTTCAAAATCATTCTTTAATCTAGTCCTATTGACATTGTTTAAGGTCGTCTACCATTGTTGATATATAAAAGGAGACGGGGATGGATATATGTTGGAATCAATCTCATAAAAATTCGCTTAAATAATACAAAGCGTCAATCTCAAATTAAAGTTGAACCAATGATAAAAACAAATTAAAAAATATATCAAATAAATTGGTTAGTTTATAGATGAATTGATCAGTTCTTATGACATGATCGATGAGTTTTCACTTGTTTTAACGAATTACAACATCATAAATTTTTAAAATATCCGTTTAGGAAGAATTTATAAACTTTTAATTTTAATAGTAATAATTGATGAGTTGATAATATTCACTGGAAGATTGAAATGTATTGTTAAAAATGAAGTTTGGTCATTTATAAATGAAATATAAATTTTGTCGAAACGGAGGTTAAATATATTAGGTCTGCTATTAAATATGCTAATTATATATTTTACATACAGACAATATTTCTGTGAACATTCATTTAATTCATACAATATCAATCATGATAAAATTCAAGTGAAGTCATAGAAATATTTCAAAATAATTTTCTTGAACTCTATTAACAATTCCCAATATGAGTGACAAACAATTTTGTTAAACCTATAGTTCCAAAGAAATAAATTTTGATATGGTAAAGAATTTCAGTATAGAAGCTACATAATTCTATTCATATTTAAAATTACAAGATAATTATGATAATATTTTGGGCATTTTCTGTCCATTTCATATTTGGTTGTGTAATAACTTTTGGTAAGTGAATATTAAGAATATTTTGAGTTTGCTGCACATGTTTGAAGGATGATTGGTAAATTAGAAGCACTTTAAAAGTATTTATTTTAAATTTTTATTACCTAAAATTGAATCAATTTCCAAATTGGTTCTCAGTTTTTTTCCGATTAAATCGACATGTTGCGCCAAGTTGGTTTCTTGGCTTAACTTGAGCAAGCTAAACTATACAGGTCAAAGGGCAAATATGGAATAATCCAATTGAGTGTGACGGAGTGGGACCCATTAGACATTGCCAAACTCAGGAGAAATTGGTATGAGTTCGTGAAGTTCATGTACTGACCAATACAATCATGGATCATGTCATCTGTGTTAACAAATAATTGGATGAAAAAAAAATTCTTTTTTCTTTTTAATTGAATAATGTTATGTGATAAAGTATAAACAATGATATACATCATGATGTAAATCGGACCATGCTATATGTATATAAAGATTGACACTTTAATTTATACTTTATACTCATATGAGTTCATAGATTTTGGCACATTGACTTTAACAATACATTTTTTAATCAATTATTTGACACATATGTATCAATTAAAATGTACACTTTATGAGTATAAGTAGTTTAATACATGTACACCAAGCATAATTGATCATTATCATCAAAACACACTCTTCAACTATCGTAAACACCTATGCCTATGTTGGTGTGGGAGCAAGAAAACTAGTTGAAATAGGCTCCACTAGTTTTTTAAATGCCTAGGGAACCCCATGTCACAATAATTAGATGGATGTAATTAGTACATAATGTCTTTACATTTCACTATTATTGTGAAAAAGGTCCTTATTTTTCATTTTTTTTTCAAAAATTGTAAAATGACAAATATACATTTCTGTTTAGTATTACAATACATAGGGATTGGAGAGGAAGAAAGAATACCCATGTCTATAAGTAACCGATGCAACCACACAATCTCAATGGTGGTGGATGCCATCATTGCACGATAATCAGCCTCAATAGAAGAACGAGAAACAACGCTCTGTGTTTTACTCTTTCAAGAGATAAAAGAATCATCAAAAAATATAGTAGACTTACAATCAGTGGGGTTACCGACCCAATCAATATCAAATGAGGCACGAAGCACTAAAGATGAGGTTGATGGAAACAAAAGACTCTGAAAGCAAGTACCGCAAAGATAAAGCAAATACGAATAACAAATGTCCAATGAAATGTAGTAGAAGTTGAAATAAAACTGATTAACAATGTGAACAACATAAACAATATCGAGACATGTAATGGTGAGATTAACTAGATATCTAACAATAGTGCAATATAAAGTTGGATCATCTAAGGGTACACCATCAAAAGGTGAATATCAAGCATTGACCTCAAGAGGAGTATCAATAGTTTTAGTATCAGTATAATGAGCACGCTTAAGAACATTCATAGTATACTTAGATTGAGAGAGAAGATAACTTCGAGAAGAAGAAGCAACTTCAATCCCTGAAAAATAAGATAATATACCTAAGTCCTTCATTTCAAAATAAAGAGCCAATTCTAATTTTAAGTCAGCAATTCTATCGGTATCATCACCAGTAATAATCATGTCATCAACATATAATAAAAGTAGAATGTGATCAACTTAGGTGCATCTAAAGAATAGTGCATAATCATGATGACTGGATGTGAAATCAAGAGAGGCAACAACAGTAGAAAAGTTCTCAAATCAGGAACGAGATGCTTGCTTTAGACCATAAAGTGTCTTTTGAGTTTACAAACATATCCAGTAGAATGAGAAAAACCAAGAAGGGGAACCATATAAACATCNAACTCAGGAGAAATTGGTATGAGTCGGTGAAGTTCACGTACTGACCAATACAATCATGGATCATGTCATCTGTGTTAACAAATAATTGGATAAAAAAAAAAATTCTTTTTTCTTTTTAATTGAATAATGTTATGTGATAAAGTATAAACAATGATATACATCATAATGTATATCGGATCATGCTATATGTACATAAAGATTGACACTTTAATTTATACTTTATACCCATATGAGTTCATAGATTTTGACACATTGACTTTAACAATACATTTTTTAATCAATTATTTGACACACATGCATCAATTAAAATGTACACTTTATGAGTATAAGTAGTTTAATACATGTACACAAAGCATAATTGATCATTATCATCAAAACACACTCTTCAACTATCGTAAACACCTATGCCTATGTTGGTGTGGGAGCAAGAAAACTAGTTGAAATAGGCTCCACTAATTCTTTAAATGGCTAGGGAACCCCATGTCACAATAATTAAAGGAAGGTAATTAGTATATAATGTCTTTACATTTCACTATTATTGTGAAAAACGTCCTTATTTTTCATTTTTTTTAAAAATTGTAAAATGACAAATATACCCTTCTGTTTAGTATTACAATACATAGGGATTGGAGAGGAAGAAAGAATACCCATGTCTATAAGTAACCAATGCAACCACACAATCTCATTGGTGGTGGAAGCCATCATTGCACGATACTCAGTCTCAATAGAAGAACGAGAAACAGCGCTCTATGGTTTACTCTTTCAAGAGATAAAAGAATCATCCAAAAATATAGTCGACTTACAATCAGTGGGGTTATCGACCCAATCAATGTCAAATGAGGCACGAAGCACTAAAGATGAGGTTGATGGAAACAAAAGACTCTGAAAGCAAGTATCGCAAAGATAAAGCAAATACGAATAACAAATGTCCAATGAAATGTAGTAGAAGTTGAAATAAAACTGATTAACAGTGTGAACAACATAAACAATATCGAGACATGTAATTGTGAGATTAACTAGATATCTAACAATAGTGCAATATAAATTTGGATTATCTAAGGGTACACCATCAAAATGTGAATATCGAGCATTGACCTCAAGAGGAGTATCAATAATTTTAGTATCAGTAGAGCACACTTAAGAACATTCATAGTATACTTAGATTGAGAGAGAAGATAACTTTGAGGAGAAGAAGCAACTTCAGTCGTTGAAAAATAAGATAATATACCTAAGTCCTTCATTTCAAAATAAAGAGCCAATTCTAATTTTAAGTCAGCAATTCCATTGGTATCATCACCAGTAATAATCATGTCATCAACATATAATAAAAGTAGANCAGGCTACCTCAATACTTAAGAAATATCGTAGAGAACCCAAATTTTTCATTTCAAACTGTCTAGCTAACTCTGTCTTCAAAACTGAAATACCATCAATATAATCACCAGTAATAATCATGTCATCAACATATAATAAAAGTAGAATGCGATCAACTGAGGTGCATCTAAAAAATAGTACATAATCATGATGACTGGATGTGAAATCAAGAGAGGCAACAACAGTAGAAAAGTTCTCAAATCAGGAACGAGGTGCTTGCTTTAGACCATAAAGTATCTTTCGAGTTTACAAACATATCCAGTAGAATGAGAAACACCAAGAAGGAGAACCATATAAACATCTTCTTTAGGATTTCCATTCAAAAAGACATTTTTAACATCCAATTAAAAGAGACTCCAATGGTGAATAAATGCAATTGCAATAAGTGTACAAACATTGGTCATCTTGGCAATAGGGGCAAAGGTTTCCTAATAATTTAGACTATATTACTGAGTAAATCCCTTAGCAACCAAGCTAGCCTTGTAACGCTCAATCGAACCGTAAGATTTTGTTTTGATTTTATAAATCCAACGACAACGAACAACATTTAACTTGTAGGTAATGCAACCAAATCCCAAGTGTTTATCTTATGTAGAACAAAGAGTTCATCATCCATAGCCTGTTGGCAAAGAGGATCTAGAATAGCTTCTTTATAAGAAGAGGGTTCAGATAGTTTGTGAATAGAGGTTAAGAAACAGCAAAAGTACTCTGAATAACAATAGTAAGAAAAATGGGGTAACTAAGTGGACTTACAAATATATAATGATATCGAGGGAAGAGCAAGAGCATGATCAACAATCTTAAGCGATGCTTGGGGGACCATAGAGAAAGGAAGGATATCATGAGTCGACATATGTGTACATATAGAAAATGAAGGATCAACAGTATATGGGGTATGAAAATGTGATCTATCAATATCAACGAAGAATGGATCAATACGAATAAGGTTAGACTTAGTCAAGTCTTGAGTATTATCGGAAATAGAAAAGAATGGAATATATTCAAGAAACACAACATGGTGAGAAACATACAATTTTTTTTTTATTAATGAGATCAAAACAGCGATAACCCTTTTGGCAATGTCCATAATCTAAGAAAACACAGATAGTAGAACGTGATGTCAACTTACTACATTCTACTTCAGGACGAGGACAAAACAAGTACAACCAAGGACTCGCAATGAGGAATAATCATGTAAATGTCCAAACAATGTCTCAAATGGTGATAAATTTGAAATGTGGGAAGATGAAATATTATTCATTAAGGAAATAATAGTGAGAACCGTTTCTCTCCAAAATTCACTAGGAACTTTGGAAGACAAGAGAAGAACGAAAGCAATTTCTATAATGTGCCTATGCTTTTGTTCAACAACACTATTTTGTTGTGAGACGTTAGTGCATGAGATTTGATTAATTGTGTCATCAGAAGCAAGCAATTCAAAGAAATTAGCAGAAGTATACTCTTCACCCAAGTCATATCTAAAGCACTTAATGACAGCAGAGTGTTGAGTTTTAGTAAGTACTCTAAAAGAACGATAAATAGAAAGAAAGTCAAAAAATCGTTTCATAGGATAAACCCAACAATAACAATTATAATCATCAATAAAAGATACATGATATCAAGACCCTCATTTTGTAACAATGGGAGCACATCCCCACACATTAGAGTGAACAAGATCAAATGGTAAAACAGGACAAAAAATACTTCGAGGAAAAGATAAAGCGGAAAATTTAGTTAGTTTACAACCACTACAATAAAAAATGTCATGAATTTGCAAACCTCCCAATTGACGAACCACACGTACTAAGGGCAATGGGATGCCATCCGTAGTCATAATAGACATAGACGAGTTAGAAGAGCATAAGTCGTTAAAGAATTTTGAATTAGACGATATATGTTTAGAAGCACCTAAGTCAAAGATCCATGAGGAAGAAATACCTGAGGGGCTCTGGGATGACAAAACTATATGAGTAGAGGTTGACATAGTATGTGGCTAAGAACTTTTGAAACTGCTTTGCTAAATTAGTTAACATGGGACTAGAGGAAGGTTGTGTTCCAAGTATAGATGAGTCTCCGGTGGCATGGTGGCAGCTATGTTAGCATTGGAATGATAAGATCGCTATTGCTACTGCTGTTTCTTCTATAGCTTAGGACATTGAGACTTCCAATGTTCCTTTTGTTTGCAAAAATTACATTCATCACTAGCAACTCGCACATAACCTTTCTTCTGATTCTGTGTGGACAATTGAGAGTGTACAGCCAAACTGAGGTGCTAGATGGAAGAAAAGACACTTTTCCTGCAAGAGATTTCAAATGTGTTTCCTCAGCCACAAGTTTATTAACCACCGAATTAATTGAGAGAAGTGGAGTGCGATGCAAGATAGAGCCAACTCATTCCAAATTGAATTTATAGCACTGTAAAACTCTAGAATACCATATTCTTCCGTTGTAAAGCCCATATATTAATCTCCAACTGATATCGCTTTGCAAAGCTAGACTTAGTGTATAGCTTCTGAAAGTATTCTCAAAATTTTCCAACTGTGTACCAATGGATTGCTCAACAGAATATGAATCCAAGTAAGAATTTTCACATCAACTCCAAATTATCTAACTCTGTTTCATAATTAACAACTGTGTTCTTCGGTTTCACAACAGTTCCACTAATATAACCCCACAATCATTTTCTCTTAAGAAAATTCCTCATCACGGTATTCCAATATGAGTAATTTTTACCATTTAATCTGATACTAATATATTGAAGGGAATCATCCCTTTCATTTTCCATTTGAAGTCAACAAGGAAGAAACAATTGAATTACAAAGAACTAAACTCACACAATAATCAATGCACAGTCAAAAGCTACCACAAAAATGTACCACATAGTGCACGTACAACCAAACTAATACTACCAGACAATCAAAAAATTAACTAAGAACGCACCGTGCCATTGAAACTCCACCAGAAACCGACCAACGCACCCTCACAGGCCTCTTGTGTGTTTGTGCGTGGTGGTTCAATCACCACTAGAGTGTTGCGCGTAGTACTACACTCGCCGTCCAGGAAGATTTATCTCATCATCGTGAACCCAAATATGGTCACAATCTCCAAACTGAGGATGCTTTGAAGAGTTACATTGAAAAACAGTGACGGTTTGATGAAAAAACATGGGTAGGGTTAGGTTTTTCAATTGTAAGGTTATGTTTTTCAATTGCACAAATGGTGTGAGAATGAATGGAAGAAAAAACAACTTTAATACACGAATTTAGATTCTGATACCATGATAACATATAATTCAACATGAAGAATCAAACATATGGATGAGAAGAACGAAAGATGAAGAGAAGAAGAAGAAGAAGAAGAAAATAATCGAGCCACCAAAATTAGGGCAACTTATGGGAAGATAATGAGTTTATATACTACAATGAAATAAAGAAAAACTACTAAACTACCCTTAAATAATAATATTAATAATAAGCTAACATCTCATTTTTGATATTTTGGAATTGATGTAAAAATTGGTGAAATTTGACAAAATTTATCATAATTATTAGACAAAATAAAATAGGATTGGGATCGACATGTTCGATCTAGTTCTGCTTGAGTTCTAATCGATTGTGGGTATTAAAATTGAGACTCGATCTATTTCTCGATCCTAATACTAAGGACCAAAAATTTTGATTTCAACCAAAATTTTTACCTTTTATTTTTAATGATGTTTAGTCCAATGTACTGAATATTATAATTTTTCTTATGAATTTCACCATAGTACATCAACCTCATATTTAATTTAATATGGAGTTATTTATAAATTCAAACAAAGAATCTAGGGATGGACAAAAATATCGAAAAATTGATCAAACCGTCCAAAGCAAATCTAGTCGGGTCGATTTGGGTCGTTTTGGTTCGGTTCATTATTAAAAAAATTAACCGACACAACTCGCAAATAATTTTTTGAGTTTTGCTATTTGTACACTGAGTGTACACCCCCACCCCCTCACAAAAGAAGGGGTCCAAATCCAATAAAAAATTGGCGGGCGTTGACACCTCGGTGCATATATAGAAAAACCCCATCTTTTTAATTTTAAACTTAAAAAATAAAATATTAAAATCGCAAATATAATTCTTTCTCAAATAATTTGTTTATTGCTTCTTCTACAAAACCTCCAAATTTCAAAAGAAAAGGAAAGCGAGAAGAAGAATTATTTGTTGTAAACTCCAAATTTTAATTGTAGCCTTGCTCTTTTCATTTTGTGTTTGATTTCGATCATTGAAAGAAAATATTTTTTTGAATTGCCTATTACTTATTTTTATGAAAATTATTACTTATATGCGTTTAATTAATTTATTTATGTTTGTTCATTTTTTATTGGTAGGTAAGTAGATGAGAGAGTGTGGATAGATAAGAGAGAGAAATATATAGTGAATTACCTGAAAAATAAAAATATCCCTAAAGAAAAAACGTTTTTATTGTTTTTGAGGAAAATGTGGTCACATGACAAAAAGTTCAAAAATATTTTACATGAAAAAAATTGTCAATCAAACACCCTAAAAATATGATTTGAGTGAAAAATGACAAATTTTTTTGAAAAATAAAGCAAATCAAAACATTCGTAGTGCAATTATTTGTTGGTAATTATTGGATATATAGGATGTTTGGCTAAACAGTACAAAATCCCATTCCTATTGGGCAAACTGTCGAAAACCCCCTACATTTTGAAAATATCACAAAATGTTCATCCTTGAAACCTTTAGTGCGGAATACTCCCTATCGTCCATTTTCTAAATGAAAATTATGAAAAAAAAGAACACAAAAAGAAAAAAAAAAAAAAAAAAAATCTAATGGCAACTATAGTTCTAAATATTTTTAAAAAGTACAAATGAATCCAAATAAATTATTAAGAATTTAAAATAATAATAAAAAAAAACCCTTCCTTTCCTTCGTCACCACCTCTTCCGACTACCTCCATCACAGCCACCTTCGTTGCCAAATTCGGACCCTCACCACTTCCTCCTTTAATGTCGAAAAAAATCCCTGCATTTTCTCCATCTGAGTTTGCAAAATTTGAATCATTTGAAGTTTAAAAATTCTTGGTATTGTCTAAATTTCAACTGTCGTTTAATTGCAAAATTTGAATAATTTTCTTTTGTATTTTAATTAATTCATTCAAGAAATGCATTCAAGAAATGCTTTTAAATTAGTTCTTAATTTTCTTTTGTTGACAGGTAGAGGCGATTTTATGGGGTTTTGGAATAAAATGCTCTGTTCTTTGAATTTTGTATCCAAGTGGTAGAAAGGATCTACAAATCAATGTTACCTATATTTTAATCTGCTATTGTTAGATCCTTTTCTTTAGTGAAAAACAACTCAATGGTAGAGTGTTTTCTCCTCACCGTGGTTATCATAGACGTTTTGTAACCATTGCTTCCTGCACCTCCCATTCGATTTATTCAATAGAAAGTCTTTTTGCATTTTCTATAGTCCACACCCCTCAATCAAATTCACATTTTGATAGATTTGTTCACACTGCCCAACTAAATGACTCATCTAGTAATTCAGAAATCAAGTCAGATGATAATGCAACCACGAATGAGTTCCCGTCCAGATTCGTTTCGAGAATGAGGGGATAGCTGTCTAAAGCATATGCCGACTACAAATGATGATTCAAATTTAGCAAACTCAGATGGAGAAACAACAGGGATTTTTCTCGGCGTTATTGGACGAGGTGGTGGTGAGGGTCCAGGTCTAGCAGTGGAGGTGGCGGCGGAGGAGGTGGTGGAGGAGAGGAAGGTAGGGAATTTTTTTTCAGTTTTAATTTTCAATAATTTATTTGGGCTTGTTTGTACTTTTTAAAAATATTTAGGGCTATAGTTGCAACTAATTTTTTATTTTTTTCTTCTTTTATTTTTATTTTATTTTGTTTATGATCTACATTTCATTCGATTACGCTATTATCGAAATCCTTGACCAAGGTAAGTAAGTAAGTCGAAAATAGTTTTGATAATTATTGATTTAAGAATGGGATGAAAGATATAATCAATATCGAGATTGACGCAATTTTATTTCTCGTAATTGATCGAGTTTTATTAATGAATGAATTATAATTTCATAGTAAACAAAGAAGTTTGATTTTGTCACACTACGCAACATTTTTCATCACATGTATTACTCTAACATATTGTTAGATGTCAATTTGGGATGACGAATTTGAATTAATTAATCTAGGTAAATTAATGATAAATAAAAAAGGAATTTTAATTTAACTTATTTTGATTAGATCAAAATAATAATTCACGTCGTCCGATATCGTTATCACAACCTAATGAGTCATACACAAAAGAGAAAACTAAAAAAATGATATTATAATTTAATTAATTGATAAATGTTGAATATTTGTATAATTAAATTATTTATTAATGGGCTTAAGTTACTAGTTTGGATTATGGGAAAAATTCATAATTCAGGTGTATGTTTACACCAATTCAAAAGTCAGGTAGATAATTTAACAATTCAAAAATTAGGTATTAGATAGTTAATTAAAAATATTTATTAATTATGTCACAATTATACAATTAATGGTCACAGATACATAATTATATGTCACAATTTATTTATTAGTCACATATTATCAAAATAATTAGTCACAAATGATTTCGAGGTCACAAATTCAAAAATTTATAGGTCACAGTTAATTTCATTGATCACATGTTTCCAAATTTGTTGGTCACAGATTACTTTTTGAGTCACAGCTTAGCAAATTTTAAGGTCACGGACCACATAGATGGTCACAATCCCCCAAACACCCGTCCTCCAATCCCAGTACAATTCAAAAATTTATAGGTCACAGTTAATTTCATTGATCACATGTTTACAAATTTATTGGTCACAGATTATTTTTCAGTCACACATTGTCAAATTTTTAGGTCGCACATAACCAAATACTTGGTTACATATCACTGGCACTATCACTTCAGCTATTTTTGACCACCCTCACCCCGTCGCTGCCATTACCACCACGGCTACCAACATTACCACCAACAAATCCACCACCATCGCCTGTATCCTACCTAAATCAACCGTGCCACCGCCACCATCATCGACTGCACCGTCGACATCTCCACCTGCAAAACCAACAATACCCAACCCACAATCTCACCAATAAAACCAACGTCTCCACCGCCAGAAACCACCACAGCCACTAGACCATAGGCACAACCAAAAAATCCCACCAAACATACACAACAATGCACCACCCCCACAAACTCACCAAAATCGTCGTCGATCCACCATAGCCACCAATACATCTACATGCACAACCAACAAAAAACACCTAAAAACTCCCCAACACCACTAAACCACCACCACAACTCCACTCCGCCACTGCACACAAAGCAACAGCGCATACACACACACACACACACACACACACACACACCACCCGTCGCGACGCTGCTGTGAAAGCGTCGCACGGCAGTGTTGCGTGACGCTACCGTTCACTGCAACGACGATGGGTTGAGTACTAGATCGCGATAGAAAGGAGAAGAGAGAGGAATGACGGAGGAGATAGTAGGTCTATGAGAGATAGGGAAAGTGAGGAACAGTGCAGTCTCCGGCGTCTGTGAGAAAGATGGGCGAGGAAGAGACATGTCTATGAGGGAGATTTGGGCGACACCAGTGCTCCACTCCGACGGCGGTAATGGAGAGGGTAGAGAGAGAGATGAAAATCAAAGAGAATGATAGTAGAAGAAAAATGATTTAGGTTTTGTTTGGGATTAGGGTTATTAATTAGAGTTTTAATATATTACCTAATTTTTGAATAACTTTGCACCTGATTTAAAAAAAAACAATCTTTAAACACCTGATTTTTTAAAATTTCCCTTGGAATAATAAACTTATGGACCATGTAATATTGGGTCAGCTTATGCTTGAGAGGTGAGTCAAGCTCACTTAAACATCTATTAAGAAGCTGTTAGAGTTTGAGTTTTTCGTAAATTATCACAATCGCAACTTAGATTGCAATTACAACTTAACATGTCTCACAATATCATAATATTGCTAGCACAAGAAGGAGAAACCCTAGTTTCTCATTCTTGTTCTCATGTGAATTTTCATTAGAAATTGGATAATTAGACAGCTGTGGTTTGAAAAGATTGTGATTCACTAAGGGTTGTAAAGATCATGCTTGTTTGTGATCAAAATTCTCAAGGGAGTTTAATGAATTTCAAAGGTATAATTTTAATCACGATTTCTATTTAAACATAGTTGATCCTTGAAGGGAATTGAAATTATTTTTCAATTCTACTGTACATGTATAAGTAAAATCCCAACAAATCTTGTATCATAAAATACTGATTAAATAAAGGTCATTTATCTTGAAAGGATGATAAAAAAAGACTAGTGTTTATTGATCAAAGCCCTGGCGTTTTTGTCAATTCCCTTCACTATTTAAAAATAACTCTTATTTCGTACCAGGAACTTTTTGCGCTAAAGTCACGCTAGTGGACGGTATTGTAAACAAGTAATAAAGTGGATATGAATCTATGTATCCCACGAGGACTAAATATTTAATCTAATTCTAAAAAACCTAAATTTAATTGAATATCAAGACGTGATGGACGAGTTGTATTAACAAATTAAAATATATAACTACTCTATCTAATTGGAAGCGGTTATGAATACTCTAAAACGAATAAAAACTAGGACGAATCCTACAATATTCACCCATTTCAATCTCAATTTCATTATTTGACAAAGTTTATTTGAGTATGGAGATCAATGTCCCTAATTTGTTCAATAATCTTTTTCGATTAAATTTAAACATATTATCAAATATGACTTTCTTCTATATCTATGAAAGAAGCAAACATGTAAAGATGCATTAAATTATAAAAGCATTTCAAATGTTATGCAAAGCATAGCGGCATATGGCCCCATTGGACATTACAATGATTATTACTACGTAATATATTCATATTCATTTCCTTAAATGTTAATAGAAATCACAAAACATCTCAATTAGTGATCAATTAATTAAAAATGCACTAAACACTAACAATCATTCAAAAACAAACAAACATTCAATGGCAAAATCCTGAATTTAATATTAAAACATGGGTTCAAAGTTGTCCTAACATCTATACAATTAGCCAAGCATCATAAAATTACAAAATACAAATTAAAATGATAAAACATCACCCGAAATTAAAGCTTAGAAAGGAGACGGAAATAAATTTTGAAATATTGAATCTTTTAATGACATATTGCTCAATCTTGTGATTATACTTTCAATCCAAGCAATAGATGTTTGAAAGTATGTACAATATGTATTTATAACAAAAGCTTCTATAAACTTGAAAAATGCGTCTTCTTTAATCTAAAGCCTTTCCTAGGCTTCTCCTTTAGCGCTTGGCCCTTTATCTTCCTTTACTCTTCTTTGCTTGTTTTGCTAAATAATTCTACCATACCTGAAAAGAGATAGAAAAACCACTACAAATATACGAGATTTAAAGCTAATTCTATGTTGATTTGGAGTATGGGGACGGTATAACATTATTTTTTCTGACAAGATTGTGATACTAAGAATACTACCATAATAATGAAATGTACAAGGTAGATGATAAAATGTGCCTATGTACTAAATGCAATCCTAACTCACTATATGTAATATTGTTTATAAAAGCAAGGAAATAAAAGGATTAAAAATTGGACCGTCTTTCAATAAACGGACATTTATAGTCGTAGTCCGACTTTTTACACAAATGCTTCACAAAATTTTGGATGTGGCTTTGAAGGTCTGAATTAGTTTGTATAACTTGACTTAGCACCAAACTTCGTATTTCCTCTAAAATTTTATTTTGCCCTTTTCACATAATTAATTTTTCTACGCCATCCTTCGCATGGCAAAGAAATCCCCCATAGTCATGCTATTTAGATCATTCGAACTTATTTGGTCTCCCATCCTTTGCATGCCAAAAAAAATCCTCCATAGTCATGTTGCATACAACAATTTTTTGCATATAGTTTAACATGTACCTTGGTGCCAAGTATACCTTATTACTCTCAAGGGCAAGTTAATTTCATCAACTTCATTCACACCCTGCACTTGGAAGCCTTATAATCTCCATAATAATCCTAAGAACATGTCATGCACATCAACTTTTGCAAGTACTTTATATCTAATCATTTTAAAAGTTGTGAAGCACGAATAGTGTTTGAAAATAGTAAAATAAAGTTGATTTTTATAAATCTTTGACCAAAAATTTGGATGGGTTTCGCTACTCAAATTTTGCGAAAAATGGGTCGAACACATTCTACTCATTGAGTAGATGAATTTGATATATTTGGGCGTCATAAACTAAATGAATTAAGAAATTATCGGATGAAATTCGGTTGAAAATCATGAAATTTTGAATAAATGAAAAATTCATTGGATAAAACCGCCACTTGAGCGACGCTTAGCGCCAAGCGAGCAGTGGTGTCCCCATTTTCAGCACTTGAGCGGCCAAGTCAGCGGCCATCGAGTGCCAGTGTACATGTGCGACTTTTCGAGAATAGGTTGATTATTGGGTTGTGTCACTTCGTGTGCACATCCTCAACCTCTATGTATTGGACCTTTATGTGTTGGTTTCATATACTTCAATCCTATGCATTCATAGCATATCATAAAACATCATTTCTTAGCCAAAATTCTACATAAAAAAGCCTTTGTTTTTCATTCTAAAAAGGAGTTCATAACTTTGTTCGATTAGCTATTTCTTGTGTTTTGAAGTGCTGTAAACACAAGAATTTGATCATTGTATCTTGAGACACGATTGCCATAAACCGTAGGCACCCGTACGGGGGCGAATTTGTCTTAAGGGTAAAGAGTTCACTCTTGCCTCGATCCTTTTTGTATTTCATTCTTTTGGTATTATTCTGTCTAACCTTCCATTTTCATTATGGATAGGTATTGGTAAGTTTGAGTTACTGTAATAAAGAAATCACTTTGTGTATTTACAAAAAACAATCTTAAGTAGAATTTTCTTAAGTGGTTTCTTTATTGAATTTCCGTTATACTCGGTTAAATTGAATTTCGTTTTTGATTCAACTTTTCTAGTCCTTCTTGGTATTAAAATTGATTTGGTTTATCTTCAGTTTTTATAACAGAAATGACTATAATTAATAATGATACAACATATGTTATTACAATTGTTGTTCCTTCGGTTACTCAGGTTGTTGCGACTCCGGTTAATTAATTGTTGTTCTTTCGATTTCAGCTCCTCTTACCGTTTACCCAACCCTTGTTCCACATGGAGAAAAATCGAAAAAATTTAGTGAGGTTGACTTCAAAAGATGGCAACAAAAGATGTTTTATCTTACAACTCTCAATTTGGCAAGATTTCTTAATGAGAATGTTCCCACCGTGCAAGAAAGGAAAAATAATAGGGTGTCATTGATCGCATTGCATGCTTGGAAACATTTAGATTTTCTATGCAAGAACTACATTCTAAATGGTTTGAACAACACATTGTACAACATCTATAGTTCCATGAAATCTGCAAAGGAATTTTGGGAATCCTTGGAGAAGAAATATAAGAATGAAGATGCCGAAACGAAGAAACTCATTGTCAGGAAATTCTTGGATTACAAGACGGTATATTCCAAGACAGTTATTAGTCAAGTACAAGAATTGTTGGTTCTTCTTTATGATATTCACGTCAAGAACATATATCTAAGTGAATCCGTTCAAGTGACTACAATTATCGAGAAATTTCTGCCCATGTGGAAAGACTTTAAAAATTATCTCAAGTACAAATGCATGGAGATGAATATTGAAGAACTTATCGTCTATTTGAAAATTGAAGAAGAGAATAGAGAGTCGGACATGCAGAATGGAAGTTATGTACCACAAGCAAAGGCTAATATGGTGGAAATCAATGATAAGAAAAAAAAAGGAAGCATTCGGTGAAATCCATTAAACAATGACACAACAAGAATGCAAATAAATTCAAGGGCAATTGCTAAAACCATGGAAGGACTAGACATCACTCTAACGAATGTCGTAAGCCAAAGAAGCAAGTCTAAGCGAATATCACCGAATCTAATGCATTATCTAATGGAATATTAGATATTAATTTGTCAGCGATTGTTTCAAACTGCAATAACATTGGAAATCCCTTGAAATGGTGGATAGACACAGGTGCTACTCGCCACATTTGTGCTAATAAAGCAATGTTCTCATCTTATACTCCTACTAATTGTGAGAAATTGTTCATGGAAAACTCTTCGAGTTCAAAAGTTGAAGCACAAGACAAAATTGTGTTGTACATGACATTAGGCAAGGCACTCACCATTAACAATGTATTTCGTGTATCGGATATTCACAAGAACTTAGTTTCATGTTCTTTATTTAGCAAAAATGACTTCAAGTTAATCTTTGTATCGGATAAGTTTATAATTGCAAAACATAATATGTATGCACGCAAATGCTATGCAAGTGATGGACTATTCAAAATAAATGTCTTTACTATTGTACCGAATATTTCTAAGAATAAAGTATCTTTTTCTGGTTATATTCTTGAATCGACTAATTTATGGCATCATAGGTTAGGAGGACCTGCAAAATCTATATGTAAGTTAATGAATTAAAGTTTTACTACCAAATATGCATTTTAATACAAATTTTAAATACGAGATTTGTATACAGGCTAAGCTAGCCAAAACGCCTTTTTATTCAATTGAAAGAAAGACGACACATTTGTAACTAATTTACAGCAACATATGTGACTTCAAATTTGTTCAAACTAAATGTGGCAAAAAGTATTTCATCATATTTATTGATGATTTTACAAGATATTATTATGTATACTTGTTAAAAAGAAACGATAAAGTTTTGGAAGTGTTTAAGCACTATAAATGAAGTTGAAAATCAACTAGGAAAATGAATAAAAATGATCCATAGTGATAGAGGTAGAAAATGTGTTGCACCGTTTGAAAAATTTTATTCAGAATTTGAAATAGTTCATCAAACAACGACACCATACTCACCTCAATCTAACGATATTGCTGAATGCAAAAATCAAAAGCTTAAGGAAATAAAAAATGTGATGCTGATAAGTTCAGGTTTACCTTAAAAATTATGGGGGAAGCTATACTTTCTGCAAATCACATTCTTAATAAAATACTTCACAAAAGTAATATCGAAACACCTTATGAGTTATGAACAGGTCGTACACTTTCCTACAAATACTTTAAAGTGTGTGGGAGCTTAGCAAAAGTATATATACTTAAGCCGAAATAGGTTAAGATTGGACCACAAACAATAGATGTATCTTTATTTGATATGCAAACGATAGTAATGCATATCAATTTCTGGTTTTTATAACTGAAATGCTTGATGTACATGAAAGTACTATAATTGAATTAAGAAATGCTATATTCTTTGAAGACATCATTCCTTATAAAGGGAGAGAAGTAATTTCACAAAAAATATCTTACTATACTATAAGTAAAAATTATCAAGAAGATTAAGAACTAAGGCACAATAAAAGACAAATGACTACTAAGACATTTGGACTAAATTTTCTCACGTATTTACTAGAAAAAGATCTTAGGACATTTATCGAGGATATGTCCACTCTTGAAAATCCTTATTGGAAAGAAATTATTAGTAATGAAATTAAGTACATCATGTAAAATGATACTTGAGAATTGGTTGATCTTCCACAAGGAAATAAATGCCAATAGGTCTTCAAAAAGAAATTAAAATCAGATGGATAAATTGACAAGTATAATGCTATATTAGTAGCTAAATGATATAAACAAAAAGAAGGTCTTAACTTCTTTGATACATATTCACTTGTTACAAGGATCGTGTCTATTTGAGTATTGATTGCAATTGAAGCATTATGTAATCTCTAAATTAGCCAAATGGATGTAAAAATGGCCCTTTTAAATGGTGAATTAGAAGAAGAAATATATATGGAACAACCTGAAAGGTTTGAACTCCTGAAAATGAGAAAAAAGTGTGCAAATATGTTAAATCGCTGTATGGATTAAATTGAGCAGTGAAACAATGGCATGAAAAATTTAACAAAACTATGTTGTCAAATAGTTTTAAAATTAATGAATGTGACAAATGCGTCTACATCCGAACCATACCTAATGAATATGTAATTGTGTGCTTATACTTTGATGATATGCTAATAATGGGTAATAACTCGAAAGTTATTACTACAACCAAAAAAATGTTGATAAAGATATGTAAATTGATGATGTCATACTAGCGATTAAAATCTCTAAGACAATTGAAAGGATGTCATTGTCTCAATCTTTTTCCTATCCTTACAAGAAAAATTGTCCTAAAAAAAATACAGCATTCCTAGATTCAATGATAATATTTTCATGTACGTCTGGAATGTCAGACTTATGTATGAGGAACTGATAAGCACTACTATTATTAACATATCCAATGAATATGCAATAAATGATTTTAGGCCCTATTTTAAGTTGTTTAGGCTTTGATATTTCTACCTTAGTCAAATATCCCCACACTTTTAAGTATTTGTACGAAGATTTATAACCTTTTCATAACTCATAAGGAGTTTCGTTCCTACTTTTGTGTGATAATTTATTTAGAATGTGGTTAGCTGAGAGAATTGCTTTCCCCTACAAATTTTGAGGTAAACCAGAACTAATCAACATAGCATTCATCATTTCTTTCAAAATACGATATTTGCGTTCGGCAATACCATTCGACTAAAGTGAATAAGGAGCTGTAATTTGATGAACAATCCCAAAATCTGAACAAAATTCTTCAAATGGTGCTCCATATTCCCCCCCTCTGTCACTGCAAACAATTTTTATTTGTTTGCTTAGTTGATTCTCAACCTCATTCTTATACTGTTTAAATGCTTTTAAGACCTCGTCTTTGCTCTTTAGCAAATAGATATAATAGTGCCTTATGCAATCATCTATAAAAGTAATAAAATATTTTTTACCTCCTCTAGTTTGCAAAAACTTTAAGTTACAAATATCACTGTGAATTAGTTCTAGAAAATTTGAGTTCCTTTCAACTGAATGAAACAATATTTTGGCTAATTTAGCATCTGCACATGTTTCGCACCGATGATTTTGGTCAAATGAAGTAGAAGGCAATAAATCTAAACATACTAATTTACACAAAATATCAACATTAACATGTCCTAACATATCAAAGGAGTCATCAGCATCATCTCCAGACACTTCAAATTGAGAACAGGAGGATTGAGGCTCTGGTTCCTCACTAGATATGACGTCCTTCAGTGGGTCAGGATTGACTATCTCTTTCGTAGTCTGCCTAGTTGGTTCTTAACTACTTACCTGACCCTTGATATTGGTCTATTTCCTCTTTAGTGTTGTCTCCTTTGGAACCATTACCCTTTGAATCATCATCTTTATTCTCTCCCGACCTCACTTCACGACTTGGGTAAGTCATAAGATCATTTGTACATACGATGAGACTTACTATTGTAGGTGGGGTAGTTTCCTATGAAGGCAAACACTCGGGTTTTGTGCAGGTGCTTCATAAGGACAATGGCCCTTGATATGTCCAATCCAAACCGTATGGGTTCAGGAGATGGTTTGACAATAGCTATTTGAGGCTGATTCTGTGAACTCCATTGTACAGTGCCTCCAGCAGTGGTGGCGCTACCCAAGTTTCACCTTTTCCTTTCTATTCTTTGTTTGTCTTTGTTCTTGTGAATGTATTCTGTAGAAAAGTTCGAAGAAAGTAGACGATCAAATGCAGAAAGCTCTATGAGAGATTTTGAGATAATAAAGAAAATAAGCCCTAACTTCACGATTGAAAAGGGGAAAAATCTGCCTGGTTGACATGTGCGGGGGTTAATTTAAAACTATTTTTGTACAGTTATGCCATGACTGTCCCTTGTTTTCAAATTTAGGTTTTTTTACCTGCTTAATTTAAATTCAATTTCGTACATTGTTAAATCAAATTAAGGCAAACTAGTCCTTCAAATTCCTTGCATATTTTATTTCTGAAGACTGGAAATTAATATTCCTATATTTCATGAAGGTGAGATTTAACTGCTACTATTGATCGGAAATTCTGTGAAAAAGTTCACACAAGTCAATCACACGAAATAGTGAAATTCAAAGATAAAATTGACATAATCTTTTTATTTTTAGTTCAAAATTATTAGGATAACCAGGAATCTTCCAATTAGACGTTTACACATAATTAAGTTCCATTAATTTGTCATATTATGATGTGAGTGTACAACCATTTAGACCAGTCAATCATAACCCCGTACGGTAACCCAAGTTGAAGGTGGTGATAAACAAATGGGTCTATAAGATCAAGATAAAAACTGATGATAGCATTGACAGGTACGAAATGAAACTTGTGGCTAAATGTTTGATCAAAGAGCTAGAGTTGACTCTCTCTCTCTCTCTCTCCCCCCACACTCATCACTATTCTCAAGTTTCACAAAAGTTCGAGTAACATATTCCTATATCTTCTTACCTTTAAGAAAATTTCTCATCACGTAAAATACGAATAATTCTTTCCATCTAACCTCACACTCACAGATTGAAACGATTCGTCTCTTTTAGTAGCCATAAGAAAAAAATAAAAGGAAAATCAGATCGCAAAAGAAAGGAAAACAAAATACCAAATTGTACAAAATTGAATAAAAACGAAATATCAGATCTAGATCGCAGCAAAAATCAGAAAAACTGTGTTTGAGATTAAGTCTTATCCCATGAAACTTATCTCTGATACCATGTTAAACAATCAAAAGAAAAAAAAAAAGAGGAGGCTAGAGTTTCATTAATTCTGCATAATGCAATTGAATACAAAAAAATAATTTAACCTAAATACAAAGAGATTAGATATATGCTAAACAAAGGAAGCTAAAAAGATTATTCCACCCTTAATAAACAATAAAATAAAATAATCATATATTTCTTAACACATAGATCCAGAAAAATCACATTAAGATCAATATTAACGAATTCTCACCTTTCATTGTGGAAGAAGGATTCAGGACGATGATAATGGGTGAAGATGCCAGTGTTAGTAGCAATGAAAATATAATTATCTTGACCATCATGTCTTTGTGCAATCATTTTTCTATGACTTCTTTCATTTGCTTCAAACAATTTTGGAAAATCTAAAAGCTAGATAAATTAAAATTCCCTTTTTAATTATATTATTTAAATAGTGGACAACAACCAGTCAAAATATCCTATAATAAATTTCTAACGATCTTGACGGTAACGTGTGTGATGTTATCGTGTTTGAACAATTTTAATTAGATGCGGAAATTAACAAGCATATTAAAACTTAAATACAAGATATGATGTGGTAAATCCCAAATAGAAATATCTACGACCCCCATGTCATGGATAAAACAATTCATTGGGATTGAACTTTTGGCACAAGTTATTTTATGTTTTCCAAATACTTGAAAAAGACATTGGATTTGAAAATATTTAATGGAGCATCACGTTGCTTGAACCTACTAAAAAATGGAAGAACTATTTGAAATAATCAATGAAGCATCATGTTGCTTGAACCTCTAGAAAACGGTAGAACTAGCTGCTAGGTCACAGGACAAAAAACTATTTTTCAGAGCTTGATTCCTTTTTTGTTTAATTACTTTACTTATAAGTAAAATAATGATTAGATATACGAATTAAATCGTACCTTACAATCCGCAATAAAAAGGATAAGAGATTAGCATAAAACATTTTTCTAGATTTGTAGTAGGCTAATAATATAAGGAAGGATAATTTTAATTTAACATATCCTTATATTCTCGTTTTAAACAAATATGAAAACATCTAACATTCGTAAAAAAATATGCCAAAAGTTATCTCAGATTTGTAAAAGTCCAATATAAGGAAAGACATCTTTAATTTAACAAATCCTTGTACTTTTGCTCTAAACAAATTTGAAAATATCTAGAAGGTATAAAATTTATTTTGCATGAGCTGCATATGTAAAACAAGAAAGCAGATCTTGTTATATAAAAAAATAATAAAATTCATAGCTCAAATAATTTGGACGAATCTACTTACCATCATGATTGACAATCGAAAAAAAAATAAATTGTAACCCTATTCTTACGATCAGGAGAATTTATTTCTAAACTATGCCAATTAAGAATCACAAGTGTATTAAGAAAATCAATAAATAAAGTTTGTAAAAATATGACATTTTTTCCACAATCTCCCCATCTAGCTTTGCCTAATTTCAAAAACTCATACTAGATTTTTAATGTTACGTGTGTGATAATTATGATTTAAGTATTCCATATGATGTACTCCCCCTTAATTAGCATAGCCAGTTGAAAAACAGTTATCTAAATTTCTTCACCCAAACTCATACTTTTCCTAATTAAAACAGCCCAATACATTAAAGATGAGGAAAAAACACGAGTAACATATACAAGCACATGAAAGCACTTAAAGCCATGAAAGCATGAAACCAGTTAATAACAAACTCAATTTTCACCCATCGAACCTATACTTCCCTTTTTTGAAATAAAGGAATTTACATCGAATGTGGGGAAGTGTAGGATATTGAACAAACAAGAGGAGAGGAAAAACAAATTTTTTCATCACATTACAATGGTTTTTCAAGGCTGAATATATATCCAATATTTGATACAAAAACTTTCTATCAACAACCATACTACCTACTACCTCTAAGCCATACTTGACAATACTTTAACTTATATTAGACTCAAACTAACCTAACTTTACATCATTACATTGAGTTAGACATAAACCAAAATATGTGACTAAATGATAACCAAAAAACTATTGTTCAATGACAACAACAGTGTCACACACGCCTAGCTTCAACACTCCTCCTTGACACTTTTGTTGGAAACACAAAGACATTTTCTTAGTGTTTCAAATCTTTCCTTTGGTAATGCCTTAGTCAAAATGTCGGCATATTGATCAATGGAATAGCAATGCTCCAGCTTCACTTCAAAATGTTCTTGTGCTTGCCTAATCACATGATACTTGATCTTGATGTGTTTTGTTCTCCCATGAAACACCGGATTTTTAACCATAGCAACATCTGACTGGTTATCACAAGAAATCACAGTTGCTTCAGATTGATTGTAGTTAAGATCCTCCAAAACTTTCCTCAACCAAATTGCTTGATTAGTTGCTTTAGAAGCTGCAATATACTCTGCCTCTGCTATAGATTGAGCTACTGTCTTCTGTTTCATTAAGTTCCAGCAAATAATATTTGATCCCAAGTAAAAAACATAACCTGAGGTATTCTTCATATCATCAAAGGAACCTGCCCAATCACTCTCTATATAGCCAATCAAGTCCAACTTTTCTGACTTTCTAAACCAGATTCCCATATCCACATTCCCTTTGATGTATTTAAGAACTCTCTTTGCAACTTGAAAATGTATTTCACTTGGTTTTTGTCTGAATCTCGAAAGCAGATTTGCAGCAAAGTTTATGTCAGGTCTTGTAATGGTTATTTACAAGAGGCTTCCTACCAAGCTTTTATAGATTTTTTCATTAGCCTTCCTGCTTCCATCATCCTTCATTAACTTCAGATTTTGCATTAAGGGAGTGCTTACTGGTTTGTAATTTTCCATGCTAAATTTCTTTAGCATCTCCTTACCATATCTCCTTTGACATACAAAAAATCCTTCTTGAGACTAAGTTATTTCCATGTTGAGAAAATATTGCATTTTTCCAAGGTCAGTCATCTTAAATGTCTGCTTCAATTCATCTTTCACTTACTCAATTAAACCTTGATTGTTGCCGGTTATTAGAAGATCATCAACATACAAAGATATGGCAATCACTTCTTCCTCCAAATGCTTGATATAAAGTGTTTGCTCATTAACACTTTTACTGAAACTAAGACTGCTCAAATGCTTATCTATTATGCTATACCAGGCCTTTGGAGCCTGCTTTAAGCCATACAAGGTCTTCTTTAATAGATAGACCTTATTCTCTACTCCAGCTACTAGAAAACCATCAGGTTGATCAATAAATATCTCCTAATTTAAGTAGCCATTTAAGAAAGTTGACTTAACATCCAAACGATGAATTTTCCAAGCTCCTTGAGTAGCAATAGCAAATAGTAATATGATTGTTTCATATCTTGCTACTGGTGCAAAGATATCTGTGAAGTTAATGCCAAATTGTTAAGTATATCTCTTCACAACCGGCCTGGCTTTCAATTTGTTGATTGAACCATCAGGGTTCAATTTGGTTTTGTACACCCACTTGACTCCAGTCACATTCTTATCTTTTGGCCTATCAACTCAAACCCAAGTTTCATTCACCTCAATCATATTTAGCTCCTCCTTCATTGTAGACATTCACTTCTCAGAATTCTCAGCTTCTGCAAAGTTTGAAGGCTCTAGTGGAGCTGAATTACACCTGGCATACACATCAGCTAATGGTCTAGTCCTCAGCACTTCATTCTCTGAATCAGACTCACTATCAGATTCCTCTTCTTCTTCATTGACATCAGTTTCAACTGCCTGAGGAATAGCCTTTGGAACCTGAGCTTGATTTCTTACAGATGATTCCCAATTCCATAAGGCATTTTCATCTACCTTGATATCTCTGCTGAAAATTATCTTCTTGTTATGATGATTGAATACCCTATAGCCTTTGGCATCTCTGAGTATCCAATTAGCACTCCAACCTTTGCTTTTTGGCTTAATTTATCCTTCTTCACATCAGGTATATGGGTGTAACAAAATTCTTCCAAAGACCTTCAGGTGAGAGACATCTGGTTTCATTCCATACCAGGCCTCAAATGGTGTCTTCTTGTCTAGAGATTTAGTAGGTAACTTATTAAGTAAATAGATTGAAGTATTTAAAGCTTCAGCCCAAAACTCTTTAGGTACCTTTCTTTCCAACTTCAGACACCTAGCCATCTCCATAACCGTTCTATTATTCCTTTCACAAACACCATTTTGCTGGGGAGAATATGGAATAGTCAGCTGATGTTGTATTCCCACATCTTCACAGAATTTATCAAATTGACTGCAGCAATATTATGTCCCATTGTCTGATCTTATAACCTTTATTCTGTAATTGCTTTCATTTTCAAC
>CAIGRB010144934.1:0-18314 GCA_903798255.1 Fraxinus quadrangulata
ACGAGTTATATTTAAATGATCGGTTAGAACATCTTCGTATTATTATTTGATTGCAAAATAAATATTTTGAATACTTTAATTTTATTTGTTGCTTTATTGTTGAATTTAAGGTAACAAATTTTGTTCCGTAGGACTTTTAAAAGAAATGATGGATTGTCTGCTATAACTTAGGGGCCCAAATTTTGAAGTTCGCCTCAGGCCCCGCGAAACACAGGTACGGCCCTGGTTCAGGTTGTGCGGAAGATGTTTGATTCATAAAATTAGATAACATAATTTGTGCATTAGGTATAGTTTTAGTAAAATTCAACTAATAGTATACGTAGTTAAAATGAATATTTAATTTTGCCACAAATTATAAAGAATTTATGATCACAAACATGTTTATGTTGATACAAATAACGTGAATTGCAATAGAAAAATAAACAAAACAGACAAAAAGACTTATGTGCCATGTTGCTAAATTTGTTTTAGAATGTTTGGAAGAAATCATCTTACAAAAATTTCCGCCATCACTCGAAAGTCTATCCTTGGAATCATCCTAACAGTAACTTTCTTCCTTGTATCATTCACAACTACAACCTAGAAGTACGAGCATGATTGAAACTACTAAAAAATAAAAGATAATAGGTTTTTTTGATAATTGAAAAAGTATCAAAGCAATTGAATAGTCATAAAAATTACACTTAAAGCTACATATATCATTATTAATATTTTTAATAATCACATTGAATCTTTTCGTTTCTCAAGCATCACACATCTGTACGACGAATTCAACCACTAATGGAGTAAGAGAATATTCTGATATTGCAAGTATGTTGCATTATTCCAAATGAGTAGTTTTCAAATCGACAAACGAATATTCAACTTCTTACCTTGAGCTTTTCTTGCCAAGAAGTGATTTTGAGCTCTGCATGAAGACAATAAACCAGTCAAACTATGAAACGTAGGAATGCAAGAACTATATTTCAGTCGAAGAGAAAGAATCGAAGGCTATTTTTGGTAAAATGCAGTACACTGAAAATGCATGAGAAATCATTAATGACTGCACATACAAAGAACAAATAACATTTTTAGAAAGTTCAGCTTACAGAAGCAGCAATGTTAATCTAAAAACTCTCATAGAGCAAACTTTACATCATTCAAAACTTCTTTAAAGAGAAAAGTAACAGAAAAAACTACTCACAAAAATTGTACAAAAAAAATGTCAAGACACAGACACCTTAAAGCATGATTACACGGGAAGTTGTCCAACGTATTCTATACTCATCAATGAGTTTTTGCAAATCCAAAAATTATATATTCATTTTTATTTTGTATCAAAATAATACAACCTTTTAGATGCGCTCAATGTAGTCCTCATTCACATCCTATCATTACTTTTCTTATTTCTTTTTTAAGTTTGGAGCGATTTATAGAATACCTATGAAATTTAAACAAGTAGGATGTGTTAAGGGATAATATTCCATATCGAATAAAGATGAAAACATAGACTAATTTATAAGAGTTTGGACTATTCCTCTTAATAATGTTGACATTTTAAGATGGAACCCCAAATCTTAACATGGTATCAGAGCCCGTTAAGCTCCAACCCGCAATTTGATCCAATTAAGACTCAAAAAAATTGAGCACGCGGATTTCAAGATTGATCTGTTCAAACGAGCCACCATCTTACGGGAGTATGTTAAGGGATAAAATCTCATATCGAATAAAGATGAAACATAGACCTCTGAATAAGGTTGACTTTTTAAGATGGACATCTGAATCTTAACAGGATGTAGGTGCCTTAACACAAGTAACATCTGTAAAACCAAAAAAATTAGGAAATAGGTTATCATACTAAGAAAACAAATTATATGTATCATAAAACTCATCGTTACAAGATCCAGATTCATTAAATAAATTAATCGAGCATTTAAAATCAGAATCAAGTTGGAGTTTACATGATTTTCCAAGCTGCTCTGATGTTTTAACAAGGTCAGAACCTCCAACAACACCAATTGAGCTTAGATGACTAATGAAGAGGATAGTTATGTTCCATTCTATTGATTAGAATCACAATGCATTTGTGTTCTATTGCCAACTAATTTAAACAATTTAGAAATGTTGTCAGTAGTGCAAAAATTAGGTTCAAACCTAGCAGTTGACATTAATTACCAAGGTTGCTTGTGCATATTAGAACTCATTGTCCTGATAGTTTATGTCACACTCACAACTCCGGTGGAAACCTAACAGAAAAATTAGAAAATAAATAAAAGCAAAAACATAATATTCCTTCTCAAAATTAACAACGATTGTTAATATAAATGATACACCATTATAGATGCATACTCTCTTTTGAGGATAATCCTTGACTAAATTACCTACCAAGAGATAGAGCTTGTGGGAATGTCCAAGGTCCATAGCTGCTGCTAAATGCACCAGAGTACATTTTAGGTGGAAATGATCCTTCTCGAGCAATCTAAATTAAATCATGTATAGTGGACACAAGTGGCATTGGTCGGGGAGTAGAAGTAAATAGCCCCATTCTGTTCAAACAAAATAATCAACCTATATTGACATTAGTTGAAAAAAATTTGGAATTCACCACACTGATGATTCCATTATGTTACGACATATTCTAGACAATGAAAAACAAATAGAGCCATATGACATTGATATAATGCATGACACGATCCTTCTATACAATTACTGAAATGCTATGTTGCACGTGCCATATTAAAAGAAAAGCACAGCAACAACTCCTAACACTCATAGAAGCTTTCTCTCTACAATCCGTAAGCTTAAAGAAAAATGCTTCTAATGATTCATGGCACTCATACAAAAGCTTCCATTAATGGCTCCGACTTAACTTAAAGCCAAACAAACTTTAAAGAAATATTTTAATCAATTGACATAGCAATCCATCCTCATTTTGTCTCATAACTAACAGCAATGCAACACACACATCATTATGACGTGCATAACTCGCAAATGTAAATTTTTGAAAAGATCAAAAAGGAACCATAAGCAATCCCGAGATAAAAGATTGATAAGTGGGGCTCCATTGAAATAGGTGACAAAAAAAGTATTACGTCACTTAGGTTCCTCTCATGGAATAGCACACATTTTAATTATTAAAGATTTTTCTTAATCAATGAGCCATTTTTATTAAATAACAAACACAACCCAAATACAAGCAACAAAATGAAAATCAAATCATCCTACACAAGATCTGACCAATTTAATTAACTCTAAGCCTCCAAAGAGTAGCCCCAAAGACAGTACAACATACACATACAAACTTATACACAATTATATCTAAGCATTAAAAACAGGAAAAAAGAATAAAAAACCACACGAACAGACACAATATACATATACACACTTATACAATAATATTAAAATAAAATAATCTAATAAATGATGACCACAATAAAGTTAAAATTTTAGTAAGCTTGCAATCAATCATTGAGTCCAAAAAATAAGAAAATAGAAGTATAACCATAGATATACACAAATATATGAATGATTATTAATAATAAGGAGTGTAAGGAAGATGAAATGAAGGATACCCAGATCTTGTTTGGAGTCAGGCTGGGAGGTTATTGGTCAGGCAACTGATCATTGGCGATTTTGGACTGGGAACGGAAAATTGCAAAAATATCAGCGTTGCATTTGTCAAGCCACACGTAACATCTTCGTAATTCACAGCAATCAAAGAGTGTAAGTCTAAGTTCGACCGAGTCAACTCATTGCCGCAAAACTCTGTCACTTCATAACATGCTGAAACCGGATTATTCTTTGGCATGTAATTCTCTTCCATTCACACCACATAAAATCAATTTCTTTTCCTAAAATTGTAATAACAGTCAAAGAATTACAATCCGTTTGTTTCCTATTTTCTCTCCATTTTTAGAAAAAATACTACCGTTGCAAAGTCCCACTTTGCCGGAATTGTTACTTCCATCTCACATTATTCTTGAAGTTGGTGCTCCAACTGTCACAAAATTCATTTTCTACAGCTAAAAAATGGGGCAGCAAACAGAGGCTAAATTACACAATATGGATGATTGTGTAGGGAATGGAGTAAAGAGGTTAGGGTCATAAGTCATTGCGTGAAGAAATGGAGAAATAGTGAAAGAAAAAGAAATGGTTAAAAAATGCAATGATGTCGTGCTTACCTATGAATGATGCCTATGAATATAGTAACTTGTGTGAACAGTGAAAATCAACTCTCCTCTTTTGTAATTGTAGGGATAGGGATAAAAGCTATATCATTTCAGTAGATATTTGTGACATGGTCAATCTTTTTACATTATATACGTTAATGAGTTTATTATTAAAGGTCTTTTCGTTGAAAAAATAAACTACAGCAAATAACGACGAAAGTATCATTTTACATGGCAGATAACAATTTGAATGACGTTTTACATTCCAAATAACAATTAAAGTGTCATTATCATTCAATAGATCCAGGCAACACAAAACACACACTAAATACAAAAACAACACCAACTAAATATTATCCAAACTATATTCAATAATAAAAGTACAATTTACCGAAACAATTAATAAAATTATCTTCTTCTATCTTTAAATGTAAATGGGATTTTTCAATGTAGATAAAATGCTTATCGAACTCTTGTTCAAATACTTAAAATAGGTGAAAAATATAATAAATAACAGGATTTTAAAGTAGCAAGCATGATAGTTGAATACAAGAAAAGGATAATTGTGATTTGAGAAGCTAAACTAGAATTGAGGAATTAATTGAATTGATAAAGGTGTTGGGGGTCTTTTTCAATGGTGAGGGTATTTATGACATTTGATATTGTTCGTTTATTGTATTTTATAGTTGGATGCCATTTGACCAAGAAACATTAAAAGAGTGTTAGTTAACCAAATGTATTGTTTGACTAGACTCCTTAACCAATTCTCCCTTAATCAAAAGTTGAATACTTGCTTCCTTTTTGTAGATCATCTTGCAATTGTGACACTAGGTTGAGGATCAATGGTACAATTTGGCAAAAAAAAAATTATATATCATAAACATGTGATTAATTCAATACATTTCGAGAATTATGGTTGTATATATATTTATATTCTTAAGAAAAATGAAGGCTTGCACGTTAAATCACTCAAAGACAATCTTCCGTTCTGACCTGGTTCTTTCCCGCGTTAAAACCCACCTCGCCCCGCCGGTCTCCATACATGATTCCATATTCTTTCCTCTTCACTAACTTCATCTCTCTCTGTATAAAGAATATTCGTTCCTTGTCGAACTCCTCCAACTCCAACTGACCGATTCAACTCCATCAAACCTTCTTCTACACCTTCACACACACTCTCTCTCTCATGTTTCTATCTCTTCTCAATTGACAACGTCCGCCATGATCGCCGCCTTCCTCTTCATCCTTTCTTTATTCTCTGGCCTCTCCCCTTCCCATTCTCAACGCCCCAGAGGTAAATCCCATAACCCCCTTTTTCCTATATGTCTCTCTCTGTTTTCTTGTTTTGGTTCAAACGAAAACAGCCCATATAAAACTTTGACATTTGTTGAATTTATGAACTTCTTGTATATACAATTCAATTTTTCTTTCAGATGTACGTATTGATTGTGGCGCCACCGAAAAGTCCACGATTGACGGCATAGAATGGCTGCCGGACACCGGCTACGTATCCTCCGGGACTCCGAAGAACGTTACAACACAGGTTTTAAACCCGACTCTTGCCACTGTCCGTACATTTCCATTGAAAAACAACCTTTTCAAGAAGTTCTGCTACGAAATTCCAGTTGACCGTACGAGGAAATACATGGTGAGGACTACATATTTCTATGGCGGAATCGGTGGTTATATTAACCCACGGCCACCGGTGTTTGATCAGATAGTTGATGGGACACCATGGTCTGTGGTGAATACAACAGAATATTATATGAATGGAGATTCTAGATATTATGAAGGAATTTTTAAGCCTACTGGGAAGAATTTGAGTGTGTGTTTGGCTGCTAATACATATACAGATTCAGACCCTTTTATTTCTGCCCTGGAGGTTTTGCTTTTGTGGGATCAATTGTACAATTCCACAGATTTTAATACTTATGCTTTGAGTTTAGTTGCAAGGCACAGTTTTGGGCTCGGGGTAACGGGAATAAGGTGAGCTTTTGATGTAATTGATTTTGTTGATTTATGAACTTCTTGCTTCTATGGAATTTGCATATCTTAAAACAAGTGCTTGAAAAGTAGAAAAATCAGGGGCAAATCTTGGATTGTTTGGACATTAGTCATTTAGTACTTGTTTAATTAGGACTTCTTGTATTGTCTTTCCCTTTAAATTTTGCTTAAATGTGTATGTATTGCTTCTCTTGTATTGATTCATGTCATAATTTGGAATTTTTGGAGTATTTCCCTCCAAATTTTGGTTAAAACTTGTAGCTGCCTAGCTGGTAGCCACTTTTCATACTTAGCTCAAGGACAAAAAAATATGTTTGTCTTGCTTCACGATAATATTAGAAGTTTTTATGTTTCGAGAAAAAAAAACTCGAAAATGTAATAATTCTGGAATCTTGCATAACGCCCATTTTTACTGGTAAAAAGAATGTTCTTTTATCATCACAATATTTGTTACAAAGTATTTTATTGATTCTGCCAATTAGCTAACTATAACCATGCCCAAAAACAGATATCCTGAGGACCTATTTGATCGTTATTGGGCACCATTTGGAGAGAGTAATTCTCCCGCGTTGAGATCTGAAAATGTTTCTGTTTCTGGTATCTGGAATCTACCCCCGGAGAGAGTGTTTCAGACACGACTGACAAAAGGCCAGCCAGAACCCCTGGTCTTAATGTGGCCTCCAGCATCTCTCCCTAACAGGACATACTACATCGCACTTTATTTTGCGGATGATCATGTTTCAATGAGCTCAAGAATGTTGGACATAACCATAAATGGGATGACTTATTACAATAACCTTAGTGTGACTCCAGCTGGTGTTGTTGTCTTTGCAAACCAGTGGCCTCTTTCTGGTTCGACAAATTTAACATTAACTCCTTCTCCTGGATCAAGTGTCAATCCTCTAATCAATGCAGGAGAGGCTTTTCAAGTGCTGACAATTGGAGGAAAAACTCTCGCACGTGATGGTATGGTTCAGCTCCTAATACTCTATTACTGTATTACATAGCATGCTACCATTATCGGATTGTATACCCAGTTTTAGATAAGGTCTCCTGATCTGAATTAACAATCTAGTGACATAGCAAACGTTTTTGGAATCATAATTCTGAAATGACGTTGTTGGCCTTGGCTTGCTTGAATTGCGCTTTTTTTTGTGACCAGTCCTCTTAATAGTGAAGGAAGTATAATTTTTTTGTAATTCATTAACCTATTGTATAGCGATTTTTCTCTTCACCTAGAATAGGTACCTCTCAGTTGTCTTCAGTTAGTACTTGTAATGTTTCTTTCGTTCTCTTTTCACGAACTAATTACTTCTTTGAAATTACAAGAATACAAATCGGGGTTCTGTTTATTTGCAGTTGTTGCTATGGAAAGATTGAAAGAAAGTTTCCACAACCCTCCTGTTGATTGGTATGGCGATCCGTGTTTACCCCGTCAATACTCATGGACTGGAGTTACTTGCTCAAAAGGACCTCGAATCCGTATAGTAACCTTGTGAGTTGGAACTTGTTATAGACTAGGAATTATAATACAGTCCGGAACATCCATTTTCATCATGAGAGGGTGGAATCGCAGTCTACTCATCTTTTTCGTATTATTCACAGAAACCTGACGAGCATGGCTCTTTCAGGATCGATCTCACCAAATATTGCCAAGATGACGGCATTGAGAACCATGTGCGTGAATATATATTTGCAGATATATAACATTTGTAGAGGTGATTCTTTCATAAATAATCTCTTGTCAATGACAGCTTGCTCGGGAACAATAGTCTGTCAGGAACTATACCCGACCTCAATTCATTGAAGGGATTGGAAATTTTGTGAGTCCTGAGCATTTTTTTTCTCACGGTTAATTTTATTTACTGTAATGGATAGAGAAAGATTTCATACAAGACAGTATGTGCCAGATTTTTTTGCATGACAAAGTGACTTGAATGCTGTTGAGATATTGACCGTTTTGGCATTCGTGTATTGTGGACAACTTTATGTTATTTAAATTTTTATTTCAAACTTAATTTCTTCCCCTAATACACATTGTCTTTCAATTCAGGCATTTGGAAGACAATCGGCTTCGTGGACAGATTCCCCCATCGCTGGGAAACTTAAAAAACTTGCGTGAGCTGTAAGTTCTATTGCCAACATTTTGTCTGAGTTGAAATTTAATGTTTCATGCGAACATCCATTATCACATTCGGAATATGCTCATGTTGCAATTTACAATCACATGCACTATGTTTGCAATCCATAATACTTGCTTAGTTTAATCCCATGCTACTGCTTGGCTGCATTCTGATCACTAGGAATCAGTGGAATGTTTTGTTAGGTCCTCTCAAATAATCATGGGAAGGATAGTTCTAGACATAATCCTTTTTCACATAAGTCATATACCAGATATAGTAACCTTAACCTTTTTTACCTTTTCCTGCGAGTGATAGTACTAAAATCACAGTATTCCATGGCTTAGTAATGAATCAATCCTGATTATATGATAGTCTCTAAATAGGGAATGGACTACCTGAATAAGCAAAATTCAACCAAATTCTAAGTTAAAGGACAGTTTATTCCACAAATGTGTGAAGTGGAAGCGTAGATACACCCCATTTCAGCCAAACTTGCAGAATACTTTATATGATCTTTCTTAATTGCAAATGTTGCATAAGCCGATAGTCTGAAATTCCAAGCTAGAGAGAGTTTTCCTAGCTTATTTTCTGTTATCTTTATTTCGTTTTTGTTTAAAATTTGGAAATGGGAATAGATGTGGAAATAGAATTTTTGTTCCTTCGCTGTCTATTGGCTCTGATATGTAATCATGTCCGTGTTTAAGAAGGGAAATTGTTTTTACTCAATAAAAATATTGACATACTAATTAGTGGTCATTGTTATCAGCTTCCTATATAACAATAATCTGACCGGTCAAGTACCAAGCAACGTTTCTGGAAAACCTGGATTGGACCTAAGGTAATATTCCATTAGCTGATGTACATTTCCCCCTTTCCTAATTTAGACAATTAATTAACTCAAGTATGTTCTTCACAGGGTTACCCCCGGGAATCCGTTTTTGATACTGCCACTGTCATGACAACATCATGTAAACTAGTCACTAACAACCACGCACGAGTCTAAGGAGCATGACCAAAATTCTCCAAATCTTGGAAGTAAGACTATGCCTCATCCTTCTAACCACATTCATACTGCTTCTTTTGAGAATCGAGACTTGTTATCAGTGCCAACATGTATTCTTTGATTGACAAATGAAAATGTGTGTCAAATTGTATATTAGCACGATGTTCATATCTAGTCATTTTTTGAATGATCGTCTCGGTATCACAATCTTTATCTGTATATTTACATTTATCTACGTTTTGTATACATTACTCATATTGCAATCAGATCTTTGTAATTGTGTCTTACTGTGTATGATTAATAGTTTAGATTCCCTTAGTGTTGGATGAGTTTAGCTGGAATGAGAAGTTCCATGTTCTCTGGATCATGTTTCCTCATCTCTTCATAGAAAAGCTAAAACAAGTAATTAAGCCTTGTCCAAAGAAAATCTGTAGTGGGCTCATTTTTTGTCACTTCATTCAATTCATTACTAGATATCTAAAGCAACTACAACAATCTCTATTAGTTTTGGTTGACCCCTTCTCCTTCAATGCAATCTTATTAGAACCAATGGATATCAACTGCAGAAGCATTCTTACAGAAGTAAAGTCAGCATTCTGATAAAGAAAAAAAAAATGACCAAGGAATTATAACATTTCTACATATCACCCAACAAACAGCTACCAGCTTCTTGTACTTACCTCTGTAGTCTTCCTTTCCTTGTGGAGAAAAGGGGAGGCAGTGCACTGTTTTTTCCTTGTGTGCAAATAGGCACATTGATCATCGGTCTTATATGCATACTGGCTGATTTTGTTCTCTCCAGACCTTTCTTGATTCTCTTCACGGTCTTGTCTCGAGGTCCTACCCGTTCTTTACTTTCATCAACTGAAGGCACGTCCACCAGTGAGCCTCTAGAAGAGGACAAGGAGGAGGAAGAAGAAGACGATGGAGACAAGATAGAAGCACGTTGTTTTTTCAACTTTAATAACTCCTTCCATAAAACAGAGCATTTAGGAGGTCGAGGAGAGGGATCATCATCAAGAAACCAACTTATTCTGGCTTCTTCCTTGTTTTTAGTCTCTTTTCCAGCTGTTTCCTCTTTAGCATTCTCCGTTTTGAGGCTAATCTTGTTGAGTTTCTCAGAATGATGCATTTCCCAAGAAGGAAGCAACTTACCTTCGCAGAATAGCTCGTCTGCGGTTATCATGTTTTGGCTCATTAAATTCGCCGAGAGAAACTCAAATTCTTTGTTAAACGCTGTCTCTCTCTCTTTTTTCTCTGCAAGAGGATTTGAACATGTAGAAATGAAGTTGTTTTCATCAAGAAAATCTGCAGAGAATGAAATCCGGGGACTCGAATTCGGTTCAATACATTTAGAGCTAGCCTGAACTGTTTCTGGGGAAACCATTTTAGCATGAAAAGAAGAAAAGAAAAGCCAGAAGAAAAAGTGAAAAGCTTTGGGTTACAAGTTATTTGTGTTGCAATATGTGCTCGAGGTTTTATGGTTGATAAAGAAAGGGAAAAATGGAGATGCTCTATTCTTACATTATAGTTTTGATCAAAAGTTTTTCTTGGTAAATATGTCTGGACGGTGAGAATTTAAAAACTAAGTGGTCTGGTGAAGCTGAAACAGTGAACAAAGGTTGTTTATAGAATATGGGGACAGCACATGGACACCCTGGGGGCTAAAGACAAAACCCTTACAACCATGCTATTTTAGTGTATTTGTGGATTCATAAAGCTTTGCCCTTTACATTTCCAGTAAGACTGACTTTTTTTGAAATTTGATTTTCAATTTTAGACAGATTGAATTGTTTGTTTGTGTTTGTCGAAATCTGATATTGTATAGTTGACTTCAAATTTATCAAAAGAAAACCGTGCACGACAATGAAGTGATGTAGACTTGATTTCTCTACTGCTATTAAGTGACCAATGTAGTGCTGCAATTTTGGAGCTGCATAATGAACCAACAGTTATGATATAATAGACAGCTATTGGGTCCTCATTGAAATTATATTTTCTTTTCTTTTTTACACTTTCTTGGTTAATTATCAAGAATTTATTCTAATATCATGTTTTTCATGAGTTTTGGTTGTATTAATGGTCTTGCTATTTTGGTTTAGGGTTTAGGTCTAAAACCATTATGTGGTCCACTATATTCGATTCATTGTTAGATATAAGTTCATAAAGGCACTACTACTTTCTATATGCCTCTTTCTTTAATAAATTAGTAGGGATACACATCAAATCTACGATTATGTCATTTAAAATAACAATATTCTATGTCTCAGGCAATTGAGATATCAAAATTTCTTGAAAACCCACCATTTGTATTAAAGAATTACTGTCTTGATTAGTGGCAAAATGAATTATTAGACATATGGATTAGTCAAAGAGAGAGATAAGCTGTTCTTCTGGCCCTTATTAAAGAGATCATAATAACATGGGAGGAGTCCTAGGCATGTGAGCATGTGATAAAACTGTATTTTCCAACCAAATCAAGAACATGTATGTATAGGATTTTTGAGTTTACACAAGTACCCTTTGGAGAGTGTAGCTTCTTGCTGGTATATCATGTTATTTTTGAAATTTGGGAATGTGGTTTTTTGTCATTATATAATACACGTTGTAGTTAATCATGCCTAGTTCTTGAAAAGCTTGGATTAAGCATTGGGGAGATAATGTGTATTAAAGACAACTAATCAACATAGGGTAAATCTTTTTGTATGTTGTGTATGTACTGTCATAATAATAATAATAATTAATAATTAAGCACACTAGATTACAAAGAACATACCCTTGTTAGGGGCAGGCTCCATTAAAATCAACTTTTGGGGAAAAAAAATGTGGTTTGAAATAGTGATTTTTTTGAAAAATGTATGGTTAAAAAAGAAGAAAATGTTTTGGGTTTACGCTTAATATTATTTTATTGAAAAATGTGGTTGAAAAAATGAAAGAGAAAAATGCATTTTTTTAGAATGAAACCAAAACAGGGGCTAAGTAACTCTCTCGTATGTTTGATTTAAAAAAAAAAACTTTCAATATTAGAATAGGTAAAGGTTCAATTTTTGAATATAATTGTTGTTCATTTACAAATTAAACAATGAATTCGATCAACGTGTGAAATGGACGTTGAATACAACACGTAAATAAATAAGGTACTAAAGTAAGTAAAGATTAAGCATTCAAGTCTTGTTACCCATTTACGAATATTGTGAACCTATCGAGTAATTCAAGAGAAATGAATTCAATGTTCACGTGATAAAGAAAGTATGTTGAAAACAAAATTTAAACTCACATGGTATCATTATTCAAATCTTGTCATCGCTCAATTAGAATATTGTGCATGTGCCATGTATTTGATTAAAAATTGAACTCGCATAATGAAAATTTAAATACACTTGGTATCAACACAAGTAAAGATTTGTGTGTTGAGTTCTTTCGTTACTTATTTTCGAATAGTTAATGAGGAACAAATTTAATTTATAACATGTACGTTTAGAGTAGCGAGTAGTCTTAGGTATAGCATGTTTAAAACAAGATTCATTTGTAAGGTTATCAAGAATGATTAACCTGTGCTACAAATTAAGATGGTAGACTAGGATGAGTCTTACATGAATCATCAATATCTTCACTTGCAAATCAATGTGGAGTTTTGAAAGAAAGGTCATAAAATAAAGATACTAAAGCAGACTGCTGCAAAGAACAGACAACTGAAAAGATGAAATTTAAATAATAATTAAAAACTGGAAAAATAAAATCTGTTTGAAATAAAAAAGAAGAAGTGAAATAAATAACTGCATAATCCATAATGTGCACAAACTAAGAGGACCTAAAAACCCGGGAAAGATCCCTAAAGCAAGCATTGTGCTTCAAATTTGGGTCCAATAATGATTAATAGCTTCTTCTTTTTTCATTTCTTTTTTTATTTTATTTTTTTTGAGCTCTACTTCAGATGTATTATGAAATTTATCCTTATTAAATGTGAAGTTCAATTTTTATAACTTGATCCGGTAACTAAATTTGCTTGATTTACCAAACAAATGCTCACTTAATAAAATCCCCCATCAATTTTATTTTCTATAATTTGTGTAATGTTATAAAAAGAGAGAATAGGCATAGACTTGTATATATTATAATGAGAACCAAAAGCATATATTTAAAAAGAAGGATTAGGGATACAACGGTAATAATTCTTAGGGATGCAATGGTACAATTGTCATTCACTAATAAACTTACTATCTCCCCCTTGAATGACACATTATAAAATATTCATCTCGTTAAAATCTTGTTTAATAAAAATTCAATGAGACAAAAAAAATCAAACGATGGAAAAATAGTCCAGTTATTTTGAAATATTAAAGATAAATGATGTCTTATTAAAACCTTATTAGGAAAAATCCAATGGAACAAAATATAAGCGAACAAAAAAAGAGTATAGCTACTACTATTGATGTTGATCACTAGAAGTTTTTGAGTTGACGCATTTCAATCTCGTAAATTAATTTTTCAATGTAGATATTGACAGTACTTTTTGTAAATAAATCAGCTGCATTGTCACTTAAGCGGATTTGTTGAATATCGATGTTATCATTCTTCTGAAACTCATGTGTATGAAAGAATTTTGGAAAATATGCTTTGTCATGTCATCTTTGATATAACCTCATTTGAGTTGTACAATACAACTAGCATTGTCTTTATAGAAAATTGTTGGACTATTTTTTGTTGAAGTTAATCTGTATGATACTTGGATATGATGGGTCAGTTCCTCAACCATACACATTCTCGACCTGCTTTATGGATTACAATAATTTCATAATGATTTGATGATGTTGCTGCCAAGTATTGCTTTACAGATCTCCATGATATAACTATTTCTCCACGTGTAAACACATATCCTGTTTGTAATTTAACTTTATGTGCGTCAGAGAGATAATCTGCATCTACATATCCCACTAAAGCAGATCCTGACTTTTGAGAATAAAATAATCTCAAATTAATAGTACCATTTAGGTAATAAAAAATATGTTTAATATCATTCAAATATCTTTGTATTGGTGTAGAATTATATCTTGCAAGGAGATTTACAAAAAAAAAGCTATATCGGATTGAGTGCAGTTTGCAATATAAGTTAATGATCCAATTGCACTAAGATGTGGTACTTCCGAATCAAGAACATTTTCTTCATCTTCAAGTGGACGAAATGAATTTTTTTTCACATCAAGTGATCAAACAATCATAGGTGATGTCAATGGATGTGCATTATTCATATAAAAGCGTTTTAAGACTTTTTCTGTATATGTAAATTGATGAGCAAATAATCATTTTGAGAAATGTTCAATCTGTAACTCAAAACAGAATTTGATTTTTCTCAAACATTTCATCTCAAATTCATTTTTCAAATAATTTGTAGTTTTGTTGAACTCTTCAATTAAATTTAAATTATCAACATAAACTGTCGCAATTGTAAATCCAATATTTATTTTCTTTATGAAAGCACATAGGCAGACATTATCATTTCTATAACCCTCTTTCAACAAATATTCACTAAGGCGATTATATCACATGTGTCCGAATATATATATATATATATATATCTCTGTGTGTGTGCGCGCGCCACTATCAAGTGAAACATACAAATATGGAGTTACTACATCCATAAAGCGCATATCAAGCATTTGTGACATAGTCAAACAAATTAAGAATCAAAAAGTGATGATATAGTCTTTGTGAGAAATCTTGAACTATGAGTCGAATTTTGTATCTTGTAATTTCATTATTGTCATTTCTCTTTCATACAAAAACTCATTTGTATCCAACGGAAATTACATTCTCAAGTGTTTGAACTACAGGTCCAAACACTTTCTGTTTCTCTAAAGAATTAAATTTCGCATGTATGACTTCTTTCCATTTTGACCAATCATTTTTACAAGACGGTCTTTAATAGGTTGTAGTTCAGGATCCTCATTTTGCATAAGTTACGTTAAAAGCGAAAATATTATCTATAATAACATTATTCGTTCCCATAATTTATGAGATAATATATAATTTATTGAAATCTCATTATTTTCGGACACTTGTGGGTCTTTATAAACCATATTTTCAATATTTTCTAATGTTATTTCTTCTGAAATTTTTGGTAGGTTTTTCTCATGTACCTTTCTTTTTCGAGGTACAGAGTCTTTGAAACCAACTTATCTACCACGCTTCTAGCGTATTTAAGATTCATTTACTATAGCAGATTGTCCTTCGGGGACATCAATTTTTGTTGAAATATTTTCTACTGGTATATATGACTTTGTTACCTTTTTTTTGTCAACAAATATATCTGGTAATTAATTTGTAACATTTTGTAAATAAATAATTTTTTCAATCTCTTGCTTACATTAATTGTTACGGGGGATCAAAGTGTGATAGAGTCGTTTCATTCCAATAAATTTTAGCTTATTTTTTAGGATGTAGTTTTTCCCCTCCCAAATTTGAGAAAGTCATTTCATCAAAATGACAATCTGCAAAACGTATAGTAAATAAATCACCCGTTAAAAGTTCAAGATACTTAATAATAGATGGTAAATCAAAACCCATATAAATCCCAAGTATTCGTTGAGAATGCATTTTAGTACGTTGTGTGGGTGAAATGGGGATTTGGACAAGACAATCAAAAAGTTGTATGTGATAAATATTAGGTTCATAATCAAATGCCAATTGTTAAGTGAATATTATAAATATTAGGTTCATAACCAAATGCTAGTTGTAAAGTGAATATTTATAATGACGTTAGTCTGATACTAACAAATGACGCAACATGTAATATGGCATAACCCCAAATAGAAACTGAGAATTTTGTTTTCATAAGTAATGGTCTAACAATAAGTTGTAAACATTTGATAAATAACTCTACTAAATCATTTTGTGCATGGACACGCGCAACTGAATGTTCAATAACAATCTCAATTGACATACAATAATTATCGAATGTTTGTGTTCTAAATTCATCAACATTATCAAGACGAATTGTCTTGATTGAGTAATCATGAAATTGAACACGTAATTTTATGATTTTAGCAAATAGTATAGCAAAGTCTACATTCATAGTGGAAAGCAGGCAAACATGTGACTATGTAGTAGAAAAATCAATTGATACCATAAAAAAAAAAAAATGGTCCACATCGTGGGTTTATTGGCTCACATATATATATCTATGAATTCTTTCCAAGAAAGTTGGAGATTCAATATTAACATTTGTAGCTGAACGTCTAATAACTAACTTGCCTTCAAACATGCTACACATGGATAATCATTAGGCCAAATAATTTTCTAATTTTTTAAAGGATGTCCATGTGAGTTGTTTATTATTCAACGCATCATTATAATTCCTGGATATCTAATAACTAACGTCTAAGTTGGAGATTCAATATTAACATTTGTAACTGAACGTCTAATAACTAACTTGCCTTCAAACATGCTACACATGGATAATCATTAGGCAAAATAATCTTCTAATTTTTTAAAGGATGTCCATGTGAGTTGTTTATTATTCAACGCATCATTATAATTCCTGGATATCTAAGTTGATTATACCAAAGTATAAAACGTTTTAGGTCAACGAATTTCTTGTTTATGACAATATTTTATTCAACAATTTTCATAAATGTATAATATATGTCAGATGGGAGTGTAAGAAGTTTTTCTTTTATCTGCTTTTGGTCAAATACAAAAGAAGTTATTCAAAAATATTCAATATTATTTTCTTACATCGTATCAATGTGATATCCATGACAGCGGATATCTTTAAAACTACAAACAAATTTCTTCTCAATTTGCCAGAATAAAGTGCATCGTCAATATATAATTTTGTATTATTTAGTAAAATAATATAAACTATTCATGAGCTTTCAACGATATTCGATGCACTTGATATTGTATTAACATTATTTTCTGCTAATGTTAAGTACTTGAAAAATAGTATGTGTAGTTGCACTATCAATCAGGCACGTGTCTTGAGAGTCCATGAATCTATAAATATAAAAAAATAGATATATATATTTTTTTAAAATCTTGAATTTAAATTTAGAGTAAACATAATTTAATATTATGAAATTAACGATACATAATAAAATTTCAAATTTTTGCGAAAAGTAAAAACATATTTCAAATTAAATTTCTAAAACGAAAGGAAATACTAGAAAGTCAATTTATATCTTCCATCACACAACGCCTAATCAAATAGTCAATATTCTCATNAAACGAAAGGAAATACTAGAAAGTCAATTTATATCTTCCATCACACAACGCCTAATCAAATAGTCAATATTCTCATTTGGATCAGCAAAGAAATCAGAGTCATCCAAATGAGTCACATCAATTGGACTATCATAATTAACAAAATTTGTCTCTACTTTTCCCTTTTTCTTGATCATTTTTTATAGAGATCCACAAGATGTTTTGCCATATAATATGTACGTGCCCAATATCTTTTCATTCCACACCTAAAGCAAATTTCTTTGTATTTCTTTTTGAATGTGCTATTTTCGTTTGCTTTGTCCCTTTTGAAATTGTTGACTTGTTAATGATAGATTTGTTGATTATTTCGTTCACGATTTATTTTACATGCACGTTCGTGTTCGTGTCCGCATCCATGTCTATGTCTACGTCCTTGTCTTGATATTGCATTTGCTTCAGGCAACGCGGTACCGTTTGCTTCAAGTAATGCAGTACCGTTTGCTTCAAGCAATGATACAGAACCGGTCGAATGTAACATATGATTTTTCATCAGTAGTTCATTACTTTGTTCAGCCACAAACAAGCAAGATATGAGTCCCGAGTACTCTTTGAAACCACGCTCACGATATTGTTGCTGCGGAAGCACATTCGAGGAGTGAAATATGGAAAAAAAATTCTCCAACATATCTTCATCAGTGATTTTTTCTCCACACAAGATCATTTGAACATATTCTTAACAATTCAAAATTGTACTTACTAACATTTTTGAAGTCTCGCAAATGAAGGTACATCCACTCGTAGGTAGACTACGGGGAGGACTATAGTCATCTGATG
>CAIGRB010144941.1:0-34502 GCA_903798255.1 Fraxinus quadrangulata
CACCTGGTTTTATGTAATTACTACTTCGAAAAATTCAAGTGAAATGGAGAGAGAAACCTAATGATGTAGGGCTTGGCTAGGTCTTTTGACTTTCAGGGCCCATTCCTATCAAAGGCTTGGGCCGGACAATTCCAAATGACGAAATTAGGCTCCCTACTCTTAAAAATGAACAAATTAGATCAATACAATTGAACAAATTAAAACCTCTAATGACCGTAATAATTACGTCCCAAAATCTCTCAATACCAACAGATTATAGAGAAAAATCTTGAACCTCCCTGAGTACCAGACAAAATCACTTTTGCAATTATTTTTTTCCCATTTTTTATGTGATAATAAAACCAGCCCAAAAAAAACTCTAAATTTGTCATATCTCTCTATTGATTTCCGATAACTTTCACAATTTCGTCGATTATAGGCTCTTTTTCATGTTTTCTTTTGAGTTTTGGGTACAACTCTTACAATCAATCAAGGATTCTATCATTTCGACCGTGAAAATTCCGACGAGTTGGCTAAGCATTGAATTGGGGGATATGTGTGGCGGTTATCGGGCTAGCGAGTCACGGTTTCCCAAGAATATGGTTAGGGATGATAGTTTACTTTGTTTTAGGAATGCTACTGATGGAGCTTGGGTAGAATGTCGCAAAAAGGAGCCCCATTGAGATGATGATGATGTGTAGTTTGGAGGATTTGTACAAGGGGACAACAAAGAAGATGAAGATTTCACGAGATTTTATGGATCCCAATGGATAAACCTATATTGTTGTACATTAGTGTCGTTTATTACTTCGTTTGATTATATTATATCTGATATAAATTTGGTTAATTAGGCTAGAACATTATTAATTAATTAAGAATGGGTTGTGGCGAGCAGTTGTGGTGGAAGGAGATGAATTGTGACCTTGTAAAATGGGTAAAATGATAGGTGGGGTGGGGTGGGGTAGAGTGGAGTGAGATTGTAGTATATAACTGATTTTTGAAAAAATAAAGTTAAATCTGATCTTTCAAATGATATTAAAAAGTAGGGATTTGTGTAATTTCTTTTTCCAAATTACAATATTATCCATCACATGATTCACATCGAAATAAAAACTAAAAAATTGGAAAATGAAATTGAAAAAGTGCTACCTCGTTTTAATTTTACGTAGACATGCTACTTTTTATAGCGAATTCTATCCATATTCAAATAACTCCACATAGCAAATTAATAGTGGAAATATAGTTCGAAAATACAAAAATATAAATCCCAAAATTTGCAAATTAGAGAATTGAACTGACCAACTCAAAACCCTTCTTAAAACCTTCCTCTTAAAGCTTCAAGATGATACATGATGGTTCTAAGATCTTCTTGTAAGAAAATATTTTCAATAAAGAAACAAGGAGAAAAATTAATAATCGAAATGGAATAAAGTAAACTGCGCGTCAGGCTTATTTAACATGAAAGCATCAATTCCTTAATGTGCAATTTGTTTGTACTTTTCTGCAATTCATGATAAATTTATAAAGTCAAATTATGTATTAAAACATACTAGGAATACGGTTCTATAATTTAGTAAGCAAACGTATAGAAGAAGGAAGACAAGTTTTTAAAAGATTGCATAATCAAGTCTTAATTGTTAGATTTTTATAAAACTTTAAATCTCAAGAATTTGAAAACATAATTATTTTATTGTCAATATCGTCGAGTTAAATTACCAAGAGAATTAATAAATGCGGAACATACTTTAATTTATTGGGAATAATTCTTTAATATTTGAAATTGATACCGGATCTTGAATTTTGAATATTGTTCTTTTAATTCTTGAATTCTTGTTACATTGGCTTCTTACTCCATAACCTTGATTGTCTTGATTCGTTCTTTTTTATTGTTGATTTCCTGTTGTTAATTATAGGTTTTGATCTTCTTCTTCAATATATTTTTTCTTGTATTCTTGTATTGATGGGATGACACAAATATTGAAAAATTATATATGAATTAGAGACAACAACCCTATATATATTTTTCAATTTTGTATTTCGATCCATCATGAAAACACAACCCTAATGGATCTAGTCTTTACACATATTTAGGCCTATATTTAATTAGATGCTCCAAACCCAACTTCAATTATTTATTAAATCACTTTAAACTGGCTTAATTTTACGATAACATTTAGTGAAAGTTACACAAAACTAGAATTTTAAAGATTCAATTTAAAAAATCAGATTAAAGGTTTCACTTTTCAAAAATTAGATATTTTATTTTAAATATTAAATATTAATTGTACAATTTTCACCACAAACACTAATCAATTTCATTATACTTTTCCTCCTCCTCCTTTCTTCTCCACTCTTCTCCCTCTCTACTGGTAGCTCAGCCTCCACGAGATGGAGGGAGCAGGATGGACTCCTGGTGACGGTGGGCAGCACCTACCTTCGTGACTTGAACGCAACTGCTGCGGGTTCGGGCGTTGTCGCTTCGTACCGCCATGACTCGCACATAGCAGTGCCGCTCTCAGGTGCTACTGCTGCTGCTGTGTGGGAGGCAAAGCGACGGTGGTCCCGTGCTGGCGCGCCGATGTTGATCGGTGATTGCTAGCATTTTCCAATGCTTTCTTATGTTCTTTGAGTGGAATTTATTTTTTTTTGCGCAGCGAAGACGACAGCTATGATTTTTTGGCGAAGCAGTAGGTTATGTTTGGTGAGATTCACTTGGGCCAGATTTTGAATTGGGCCTCGTATTGTGAAATGGGTTGTAATTAAGCTGCAATTAAGCTGTAATCAACCGTGCTTGAATTCTATAAAGTCACATAGTTTTGAGTCACCAAGAAGGGAACTTTGTGGATAGAGAGGCTAAGGCTAATTGGTCGACTGTACTGTTGATTTGAGGAGTCGGAGCTGCAGATCTCTGGTCTGCGATTGTGGTGTTGTGGGTATGGTTATGGTGATGTGTGTTGTGGATGCGCTGCCGTGTATGGTGTTGTGGTTGGGTGCAGTGCTATGCACTGTGGTTGTGAGCATTAGTAGAGCAGTTATGTGCTGTAGGTGCAGTGGTGTGGTGGTGGCTCTGATGTTGTGCAGTGGTGTTAACCAGTTGTTGTGAGGTGGTAGTGCTGATAGGTTGTTGTGAGGTGGTGGTGTTTTTGTGCAATATGTTGATTTGTTTGAGATGATGTTACTGTCGAGAGGCGGTGGTGGTGGTTCTGGCATCGCCGATGGCTGTGGTGGTGCTGATGGGAATGGTGAGGTGGTGGTCACAAGTGTTGGTTGTGGTGACATATTATTTGGTTGTTTGTGATTATTAAATTGATTAATATGTGACCATTAACAATATTCGACCAATAAATAATGTGTAACCTAAAAAATTGTTAATTTGAAACTGATAATTTGACAATTTGTGACTGTTTATTAAGTTGTGAATTATAATATTTGTGATTTGTGACCGATGAATAAGTTGTGACGTATAAATTTTTTTATTTGTGACCGATGAACAAATTGTAACTTATAAAATTTTTACATTGTGACCGTAAAATAATTTGTGACAAAAAATTTTGATTTGTGATCGTAAAATAATTTGTGACAGATGAACAAATTGTGATATATAAAATTTTTGAATTGTGACCATAAAATAATTTGTAACGTTTCAATTTTTTATTTGTGATCGATGAACAAATTGTGACCTATAAAATTTTCGAATTGTGACCATAACATAATTTGTGACATGTACAATTTGTGATTTGTGACAAATTAATAATATGTGACCAATTATATGGAATTGTGATATTAATATATTTAAATTGAAATTTTAAACCTTAAAAATCTGAAATTTGAAATTTTAAACCCTATCTCTTAAATTTGAAATGGATAAAAACTTAACCTCTTAGTTATGAAATTTTTCCTAACATTTATATACAATTAATTACATATATAAACCCACATAACAAATTAAAACACAACATTCTCTCACTTGGACCAAATATGTTATCGTATAAATGTTCATAAACGTTTGCTATAATAACCAAAATTATTTTCAAACAATCTCGTCCATTAATTATATCTATATAGAATTAAAGCGGTCTTCGTTACAAGTATCATAACTTAACCCATCAATGATTACGTATTTCAACACAATCAAATGACATAAATCAAGTATAGATGTATAGCATTAATGTGATCCAAATATGCCTATTTTCAACTTATCCTACATTTTTCTTTAAAAATTTGAAATCTAATTTTTGAAATGTTAAATTAAAAAGTGGGTATTGGTTTTAATTTATTTTTTTGGAGTTACAATATTATCCACCGCGTCGAAATAAAAACTAAAAAATGGAAAATGAAATTAAAAGTGCTAACAACTTCTTTGATTTAGATTCAAGACCACTGATGTAGTGCAATCAAACTAACTAATGATCTCATGCCATGCCACGAAAAATATCTGGATAGCTTTTCCAAGAATTGGGAGACCCCATTTTTATTTTTCATAGAAATGCTACTTCTTCTAGTGAATTCCGTCCATATTGAAATAACTCCACATAGCAAATTAATAGTGAAAAATAGTCTGAAAAATTCAGAAATATCCTAAAATTTGCAAATTAGAGGGTTGAACTGACCGACTCAAAACCTTTCTTAAAACCTTCCAATTAAAGCTTCAAGATGATATATGATGGTTCTAAGATCTTGTAAAAAAATATTTTCAATCAAGAAAAAAGGAGAAAAATTAAGAATAGAAATGGAGGAAAGTAAAATGCACGTCAGCCTTATATAACATGAAAGCATCAATTCCTTAATGCAAAATTTGTTTGTACTTTTCTACAATTCATGATAAATTTATAAAGTCAAATTATCACTACAATATAAAAGAGTCACAATGAAATCACTGTACACAGGACACATATAGCTTTTTCCTGTCGTTGACATAAAGGTATTTTTTTTTTTTTGGTTTCAAAACGACGTGGTGTATTCTTCTATTTTCTTTTGTTAGTTTAGGTTGGAACAAATTCATTTTGTTCTCCTTTTTAACTGGAACCACTCTCATGTCTTTCAGATTGGCTTTGTGATTGCATTGTTTAAAGGTATTTTTGTAGACATTTTTTCGTTGGTGTGATTTACATTGATTATGTCGTGTTTTTTTTTCTTTCTAAAAAAATTATTATTCACAGCTTGCTTTAAAGAAGCTAATTTCATTGATAGGTTGTCCAAGGGTGTGGGTGTATATAAGTATTAATAAATTTTTTTAGTCTGCTTTTTGTTTTAAACATAAAAATGAATAAATACTATGGTTTTATAAGAAAATCTAATAATTTGAACCTATTTTAATATAGTACAAACAGTAGAGTACATGTTATTATGGGTGGATTAAAAGAAAAAAAAAAGTTGGCCGCCCTGTGCGGTGCGCGGAGCCTTCACGCAGCGATCCGCAGAGTCTTCACGCAGCGCGAAGATCGCGCACAGAGCGTGGAGAGCAAATATCCGCGTATCCGCATTCTCTACACGCGGAGACTCTTTCCACACTGTCCGCTGTGCAGAAACTCAAATTATATATTCAAACAAATCAGGTGTATTTTACCAAATTCCGTATATTCAAAAAATCATGTGTATCCTTTGTTAACAAATTTACAGGAGTTCTTGCATTTTGTGTACAATTTTAGTTATGCTGCATTGTTTTTTTGTTTTCTTACGTTTTATTTTGTTTTTACTTTGTGTGTTGTATTTAGTTATTTGTATTATGGATACTGCTGAGGGTAGTACTGGAAGTTGTGAGCTAGAAAAGAAGCGTCGCCCAGCGATTTATGCTGAATCAAAAGAATCGTGGAATGCACGACGTAGAGAATTATACGCCAAGCATGAGAATTGCGTAATGTACATCGACAACAATTGTATGCTAAAACAAGAGTGCATAGAGATACACATTCTCTGGATTCGAGAACGAAAAGAATAACAGTAGAAGAGGGTAGTTCTACAGAGTTTACTTGTAGTGCTTCAGGAAAACTAGTGTTAACTAAAGATGCAACCTATAAGTTTAGTCTGGTTGTAGTGAAGTTCTTTATATTAATTAATTATATTACTTCATGTATATAATTTAACAGCTTATTTTCTTTTCCTCTTTTTGCGTATGCAGCTGTTGCATTAGATTTTATTAGACCCGATGCATGTGCAAAGTTTGCTCTGGCACTTCTGAAATAAGTATGTAATTTTTTGTTTTCTTACTTTATGCAATCTATTTTGAATTTTTCTTATCTAAATTATATTTTGCGATGTTTTAGATGATGTATCTGCTAAAAGTATTGATGATATTCAAGAAACAGGTAACTTATACTTTTAGTTTAGTATTGAGCGTTATTGTATTTTGCCGGAGTTTATAGATTGTTTATTTCTTTCACTAGGTTTTCCTGCCCTACCAGAACTCCAAAAGAAAATAATTCCAATATTTTACAGCAAATTCCAACCAAATGTTACTTGTAACCTATGAATTTGTAATTTATGTGGAGCGAAAAAATTTCATAAAGAAAGTAAAGATTTTTCCTGTTCTGATGGGAGTATTAAACTAAAAATCAATGATGTACATTCAAAATTGTATCATTTATTTACGTCTAAATCTGACGAATCAATTGAATTTAGAACTTCTATTCGAAGTTACAATTGTAATTTTTCTTTTACTTCATTTGGTGTAAAGTATGATAAAGACTTGTGCCAAATAAATAAAGGAATATATACTTTCAGAATTCAATGACAAATACATTATTACCTAAATGAACTTCTTCCAATGGATTCTAGGCCTTCTTATTTACAACTTTATTTTTACGATACTGAAAATGAGATACAAAATTGCTTAAAAATATCAGATAAGCTATCTCAATCAATTATTGAAAAATTAGTTCACATTTTAAAGATAAATTCATACACAATTTTTTTTCGAAGTTTGACCAATATTGCTGATTTGGAAAGCCGTGAAACAAAAATTACATATACTTTGGGTATGGATCAAAGAGTTTATAATACTTCGAAAATATCACAAGTTTCCGTAATTTGGGTGAATGATGAACCCATCGAAAATTTTTGGGATTCATGATATATCTATTTATGCCCATTCTAGTAGCAAGCATAGAGTAAACTATTATTTTGGATGTTATGATCCTCTCCAATACCCATTGTTATTCCCTAATGGAAAGAGCGGTTGGCATCAAGGTATTGAAAGAGTTACTAAATAGGATAAGGATCATGATGCTTGTTCTATTGATCTTATGCTTGATACCCATTATCCTGATTCTCCTGAAGAACTATTGAAGAATGAAATTACAGGTTCGAAAAATAAATTATTACTTGATTTTAAGTTCTTTATTCAGTTTGTTAATTATTAACATTTATTTTGGTTCCTACATTTTCAGTCTTACACAAAAAGCGAAAACGATTGCAAGTGTCTTATTGTGAATACTATTGTTATAAACTACAGGTAAGATCGTTAGATAACTCGATATTATTACATGATGGTCGCCTTTTACAATAATATGTAGTTGACATGTATGTTAAAGTTGAATCTTCTAGATTAGATTACTTCCGTAATAATCAAACAGAAATATGTAGTGAGCTTTAGCAAGGAATTGTTGATAGTGTACAAAATGGTGAAACTAGAAGTTCGAATGTAGGTCGAAGGATTATTTTGTCATCATCATTCATCGGTGGTCCTAGAGATTTGAATAAAAGATACATGGATGCGATGACATTAGTTCAAAAATTTGGGAAACCTGACATCTTTTTAACAATTACATGCAATTCCAATTGTCTTGAAATTAAGCGAGAATTCACATTTTGTGACGAAGTTCAAAATGGTGGAACATATAGAAGTCGTTATCCACATAAGTACAATACACATACTTCTTTTTATAAAGTTTCTTATCCAAAATATAGAAGGCGAAATGATGGCAAGAAAGTTAAGGTTAGAAAATATTTTCTTGATAATAGATGGGTTATACCTTATAATTCTTATCTATTAGCTAAGTATGACTATCATATGAATGTAGAAATATGTTCAATAATAAAAGATGTTAAATACTTGTACAAATATGTTTACAAAGGACATCATAATGTTAATTTCTCTTTGAGTGATGAGGGTAAGCTTGACAGTATAGATGATATAGAAAGATTTCAGTCTGGTGGATGAATTTCTCCCCCTGAAGCAACGTGGAGGATCTATGGATTTACTATGTATGAAATGAGTCCAGACGTTATTTCATTACAGTTACATTTAGAAAATAAGCAATTAGTTACATATAAAGATACTGATAATCTTACAAAAGTTATTTGACGAGATTTCTTCCAAAAAACCATGCTTACCGAATTTTTTACAATGAATGTTACCAATCAAGAAAAATATTGTGATTGGAAGGATTGTGGCAGCAAGTCCTAGAGAATGAGAAAAATATTACTTGTAAATATTGTTAAATCATGTTAGAGAGTACCGCTATCTTTTCAAAATCTTAAATTTGTGAATAGTATTTCTGTAAAAACTTTTCGTGAAGCTGCATTATTACGAGGTTTACTTAGAGGGAAGAATAATTGTGAGCTATGTTTATAAGAAGCTTGTAATTATCAAATGCCAAATTCTTATATCGCTTGTTTGCAGCTCTTTTAGCATTTTGTAGTCGTGATGATCCAAAACAATTGTGGGACCAATTTAAAGAATTTATGTTTGAAGATTATTTACAAAAAAAAATGAGTATAAGTGATGCATAAGTAAATACTTTAAAGTCTATAGATTCATTTTTGGAACCACTTGACAAATGTTTGAATGACTATGGATTAGCCATTTATGATGTTAGTATCCAGCAAGATGAAATATTAGAAAGACTAGTTAGTGAAGAATTATAGTAGTGGATGATCTAAAAATGACAGCTACTAAATATGAGGAGATATTCTCTTTTATGTTATATAACATTGTGAAGTTGTATTTTTAATCTATGCTATGACCAATGGTTTTCTCATACAACTAATTTTAGTTCAAGTGCAACATAGAGTTTGCTTTGTCATATACTTCTAAAATTAAAAAAATGACAAAAAAGGTTCTGCAATCTTATTTCATTAAATACCATGCTAGAAAACTGTAGCTTGAGCAAGAGAGAAAATTGGTTTATGATTAATACTATTTAAGATGACTAGATGATTAATCAAAAGACATGATTCATTTGAACTTCACATAACATTTGTGAATTTAATTTGCTTCTTTACTCTTTGCTCATTTTGTAGTGTTTGCTTTTCTTTTCTTTTAGTTAATCTAATTAGATTTTTTTTTCCTTTTTCATGTTTGTCTACAGCTAAAATACTTGCAGAGCTTCATCAAGTAAGAATAATTACAGAAAACGCTTTGAGCTTTGTATTCTAAATATGTTTACTAGCTGAAAATTTCTTGAGTTCAAGAAATAGATGGAGACCAGTCGAGCATAGTCACTGGAACTCGTTATGTTATAGGTCGTGGTGTGCTTGGATGGAATTTTATGCGTAAATTGACAAGCAGAGGGGCAAATGTCCTTGTGCAGTATCAGACTTAACTGGATCATTCCGGTACAATCAAATTTTATTTTATTATAATTTTTTCAAGAACAATTTATTAATGTCATTTTACTTCACCTACAAGCTTTCGATTATTATTGTTGGGTTTAAAATCTTAACCAGAAATTTGTGCTTGGAAATGTCATAAGTTTCTTGTGTGAGTAAAAGCTATGTTTTCCAGATGGAGATGATTGTTCGAGCCTCAAGAAAGGTTACCACATAGAAGAGGTAGTTGTGATATGCAATCTGCAATTTTTTTGATAAGGTTTTCCATACGAATGCTATATTTTTCATCCTATCTACATGAGATAGCTACTTCATCGTTTGAGTTGATTGTGAAAACTATTGGTAATTTTGTAAGAATGACTAGGCTTCAAACTGCTACTTGGTACAGATTTGCTACAGGTAGATTAAGTTTGACATCATAGATGACATTATTTGATGTGGCAACACTTTAGACCATTGATTTTAACAACACTTATTCAAATGAATGACATAGTTTTCCACACATCACACAATGTCATCCAGAAATGCACAACTAGCATAATTCTGCTTGGAAATATATGGTGCATCTGCAAAGATGGGATTAAAAGAACTTGCTGTTAAAAAATAATCAATGAAACCTAGCTCAAGCTTGGAGAAATCTATTTGAAGCTCACAATTTATGATTTTAAAGTATATTACTAGATTTAATATTTGATCAGTTTAAAGTTTCCTTTAATTATTTTTAAATATAGTTGATTCTTTGTATATATGAATTCTTTTGGTAATAACGCTCAAAAATAAAAATATCAATCTTGAATTCAGTGTTTCAAAACTGGAGACTGTTGTGCCTCAATATCCGGCCCGGTCTAGTAGGAACTCTAAAAGTTTGCATATATAGCTCAGCTCTGATTGTGCGCTCCCCCCCTACTACATCCCTAGATTACTATACAAGGCCTGTGATAATATTTCATCTGCAGTCCTTGGGCATGCATATCATTTTTATTTTCTTTCAATTTCGTCATTGATTGCCATTCTCTAAGAGCTCATTCATGAATAAATCTTGTTCTCATGTACATAAGTACTCAATATTACTTATCTTTTGGGAAGTTTATTTCCCAACCATTACTGGAGTTGGATTGTTAATAGATCGCAACTTGTAGATGAGTTCTTACCTTTTGAGATCCTTTTACAGCCCTTTTCTTATTGGAAAGAGAATGAAGGTTTAATATTGTCTGGATTTTATGGCAAAATGTCATGTGAATAATTTTCACGTTGAAGATTCGAGAGATTATACAAACCAACATTTGACTGTAAATAGAATCGTGTGCTAGATTGTTGAGTGCTTGAACATTTCTCTTAGGATTTTTGTTCGTGATTTTCAGTAAGCTAAAGGATTTTGTTGTTTAATGACCATTGGTGAATATTACAATTATATTGACCTCTAATTGTAGTTTTTACCTATTGATAGGTTCCAATAACATTTTTTGCTAGAGTATTTGGAAGGTCAAAGCTGGGAGGATCGGAAATTGTAGAATATTTGAAGGAACTTATTTACCTTTTTCTTATAACTTGAAAATGACTATAAGTTCTCGACCATGATCCTCACATTTAGCAGCTGTCATTTTTAGTGTTCGATAAAAGTTTATACGAGATAAATCTCTGCATTGAGTTCCATCGATATCACTTGGATTCCAACTTCTTTAATCAAAAGACATCCTGACACTTTCGGGGAGTCGAACAATATTTTTATTTCTAATTTTATTACACTAGCAGTTTGATGACTTCATCAACTTTTTCCCATGAATTCTGTGACTGCAAGACAATTTTAGTGGGTATACATGTTCATGGACCCATGTATTTAACTATTTATGCCATGCTCACCCCCTTTTCCATGAACACAATTTGCAGAAGAAACTTTTACTATCAAAACCTATTTTCTTTATTTGATTGTGAAGGTACAATTATTTCATTTCCCTTAAATTTAACCTAGACAGTTTCTTCAAAAAGAATTTCATGCTAAGCAATGAAAAATGATAACACTAAAAAGAGTGTCGAGATGTTTTTGTTAAGTTGGATTAAAGACATGGTAAATGAGTAACATTTCACATGTTTTTCTCACTCAAATAATATTGTATATGTCAAAGATCAGAGGAAACATTTAATGCTTTATAAGAAAACCATACTAATACATTTTTGGTGTCTTCAAAGATCAAATGAACATCATATGTTTTGATTACAGAATACACACAAAAACACACAATCGAAGTGTTTTCACCAAATAATATATCCGTCCTACAATGCACTAATCAACAATAATTGAGTACTATAAGTAGCACACATTCAAATTCCTATATGAACCCACGTATCATAAGAGAATAAAACATTCTTTCAACTCTTGCTTCAATTTTGCCTACAAGCCCCCCCACTATGGCTATGTTTAAAAGGTGTACTTATAAGTAAATCTTATAATTACTTTTAAGCTTAGTCAAACATGTTTAAAATAAGTTTTTTCTTACATTTCTAACTCCAACTTTCCTCTCTCAAATGCAAGCTTTCTCCATATAGAGGCAAGGGAGGAGGCTTATGGTTTTCCTTGTCCTTACTTTTACAACTCCTCAACTAATATCAAGGAACACTTCCCGATCTCCATTTCAACTTTTATATCTACTTGGAACTTTTGAGTTTTTCTCACTCCCTATTCTCTTCCTTGTAGGCATAATATTCCATTTCTCTTGTAGGCATAACATTCCTTTTTTTTTAATATTAAGCAACTAACGTGTTTTAAGATATACTAGGAAATGGTTCTATAGATTGCACAATCAAGTCTTAACATAATAAGGAAATTCGAATTGGATTTGGATTCCTTAGGGTTCGTTTGATTGCAAGAGTGGAATTTGGGTGGAAAGAAAATAAATTCTAGAAAATTCAATTGCCTATAATTGTTTTCCTAGAATTGTCAATTAATTGTGTTTGATTAGTATAATTTTTCACGTGGAAAATATTAAAAGATTGGGACTTTTTGTGTTCGTTTGACTTTGTTTTACATGGAAATTGTCTATTAAAGGGATAAAATTTGTTACAATTGAGGATATAATTTGTTTTCATTGCTAATTTTTTTTTTTTAAAAAAGGTAAACTAGAAAACCAAATTCCACCAAATTGGTGGGAATTGACTTTCATCAAAAACAACGAATTGGAACCTTGTGAGTCAAAACCAAGAAAATGAATTGCCAAAAAGATTTAGTATATCAAACATGCCTAAAGTGGAAAATGGAACTTCCCTGGAACTTTTCAGTCAATCAAACAAGACCTTAGTGTTTTTAACTTTCCTTAAGCTTCAACCTTCACTCCCTCTATTTTTGTAGAAATAAAATCACTTCTTCTACCAATTAATTTCAGTGGGCATGAAAATCAAGGTTGTAGATAAAAAAATAAATATAGAATTTGAAATTCCAAAATCCTAGAAATCTACTCAGAGTTCATTGATGCATCATGACGTGCGTACGATTCATGAGATGGAAAACTTTCATTTTTTAATAGTTGCTTTTGGACTTGACTTCTTAAGCTTTTGTCTGACCTGCATTTTTTCAATTTTTTTCAAATAACCACACATTATCCCATAAATAATTTTACATACAAATTCAAAACTTTTTATTATTTTTTAACCGTATATTCTCTAACAAAATATTATTTCAAAATGTATTTAGGTCCACCAATGAGGCTTAAACAGGGGGCTAAATATATCTTAGGACTTGTGAACTTATATGCCTAATGATCTGAAGTCATAATCCACCATCCACACACTTGTTTTATTGCTAGAGATTTTTTTTTCTTATTATCATTTGAAAAATTAAAAGTGTCACTAGGCCAAACATCAACATTGATAGGATTATCAGTCAATAAAGTTTCATCAACTCAATTATTATGTCTGCACATGGAGACTTCACATAGAAAGACGATCTTGTAAATTTGTGTAATTGTTGACAATTGAATTACCCACGAGCCTACTTTTTCCCGTTCGTCGAGTATGAAAGTATGCAAGGGAAACTAAAACATAAAAGTATTTAAAGTATGACTTTACTGTCAAAAAATGCAAGATCCATAAGCCGATAAGTAAAATGTGATACTTCAAATGGAATCAGTTGCATACTAGCCAATAGGAGGCCACCATCACTTTCTTATCCAAAAGGACCCAATTACCCCTAAGACTTGGGAGAAATCTATAAATACTCATGCCTAAGAAAAAAATCATTCACATTCAAATGTCTCAATCTCAAATAATCATTTCTCATCTTGCTCCAATTTAATCATGAAAATCAGTGAGTTTAGGAATTGAAAACCCTAGCTAGGTGAGAGAAATTTGTTAATTAGATTTCTATTGTCAATGAATTGGCTCCATTTATGAAAAACTTGAGAAAAGTAAACCACAAAATTCTTTGTTGGAGTTGATAAAAACCTTGAAATTTCCAAAAGAATGAGCCAAACGAATCTAGAAGAAATGAAAGCATTGGAGGTTGAAGATGGAACGCACAACGAATGTTCGATGTATAATGACACCAATCCAAAGCGATAGGGAGAGAAAACTCTGGTAAAAGTGTGGGCTGGCATTTCTCCATGTTTCGTCGTTGCTTGAAAAAAAGATGTCCACAACAAAACCATAAAACAAACGACAAAGAGCCTCAAAGCGCTAAAAGCAGAGAATGCAATTCTGCGTGCAAAAGTTAAAAACACAAAGACAGTTGTGTAGGGAAAATTTGAAGAAAATTAGATAGATCCTATTACTAGCACTTTTTGCAAGAATAGGAGCAAGTTGCAAGTGTTAAAAACCTGAAATGGTGTGTTAGAGACGCAGCGTAAGGAGCGGCGCATGAGTAGGCTTGCTATGGAAAGGTTTATGAAAGAAGTGAACTCACATGAAAGGAAGTACGGTCAGCACAATCATCGAGAAGCCCATGATCCCCCTTGATTCCATTTTCTTTAAAAGTTCACCACGTTCCTCAAAACTTCTTTCTTTGCAAATCCCGTTTATTATAGCTGCATATGTCTCCACCATGGGCAAAAAATCCCTTCAATTTCAACTTGTTGAGAAGCCCATGAGCTCTGTCAACATCCTCTCTCTTGCAATACCCGTCAATAGGAGTATTATAGAACATAATATTCCGAATGGCATTCCTTCCCCACCTTTTCTCAATTAACTTTTTACCTTCCCCAACCTTCCCTTCTTTACAGAACCCTCTGACCATTATACAGACGCTATAATTATCTACACAAATATTATCAATATCATCATCCCTCTTCACCATTTCCTCATATACATTCAGTGCAATTTTGATTTTCCCATTCTTTACAAGCCCATTAAGTAAAGAAGTACAAGCCAAAACATTGGGCACCACATTATACCTTTTCAACACAAATGAATACAACTCAAGCTTTCTCAACCTGCCCAGATTTCGTATAGGCTCGGAGAACAACATCGAACGCCTCACTTGCAGGCAACTTCCCTTCACATTTCACACACTCCGCAAACAAATTTCCAATCTCTGTAAACACTTTAGACCCAGCCAAGAGCTTCAAAAGTGAAAAATAGGCAAACCCATCAAGAGAAAATCTTTTCTATGGCACCCAGTCAAAGAACTTGAGACCCAATTCACAGTCACGAATTTTGTCAAACACTAGGTGTGCAATTTCTGAAGGATCAACGTCCTCTTCTGAAAAGCGAGTTTCGAGTATTTTTTAGTTCTCCCTCTTCTTTCCACTGACCAGAGCACTGTTCCGGTAGAGACCATCATGCGCGATCGCGCCCCCTCACTAAGTGCTGGGTCTGCCTCTGAACATTGGATGGACCTGCTAAGTGGTATTACAGTAAGCCACTATTAAGATCATTTAGGAGCTGGCTACAGATGAAGCGGGCATTCTTAAGGTGTTTGTAGAAAGTAAGATAGGACAAACTCCGGCTATAAGGCTAACTGACATGAGGCAAAAGAAAGGTGAGTCCCTAAAGAGCTACAAAACTATATTAGATGAAAGGCTCGAGACACCATGTTGAACATTTTGTTAATGGAAACTCCCTTTAGCGAGATGTCCGTAACAAGAATTCAACCTTGTATCACCAGCTAGTAAGTTTAATACAAAATGAAATTCAGATGGAGGCCACAATTGAGAATCAAAAGATGATAGATCAGACAAGTTCTAAGAGGGAAAGCCTCAGCATATGCATATAAACTTCTAAAACAACAATACTTGTACCTTAATGAACATAAAGCCAAAGTACATGCTATCTCTCTAGCCCCATCGCTAGTGGCAGGTGAAGCACATCCGTCCCCAAAAAGTTGAAAGGTAAAATCTTTTAAGATTCATTGCACCAAGGAGGATAACAAATATCTGATGCTGTGAAGAGTGAGTTGAAACACCAACCTGCCAGTAAAGATAAATTTACTAGTACCAGAGGAAGCATGGATGTTAAAATGATTAGACTGAAACTGGACCTGAAACAACGTCGTGACAATGAAAGGTCTACTAAAGGAAAGCTGAAAGGTGAGCCTCTTTTTGACAGTAAAGGAACTCTGATTAGCGGTGATGTCTATTCCGCTAATGAACTAATGTCCGTATCATGGGATAATTATTTGATTGGTTACTGAACTTTGTAAAAAGGTTTTTAGGAGGCCACTGAAATTCAAAAGTTTCCTCGTTAGTCAATAATCTTTACAAAATGTAATCACATCCATCATTGAGAACTTCAAAATTTTTCACGTTAGTCATTGAACTTTACAAAATAGTATCACACCTATCATGAGAACTTCAAAAATTTTCACGTTAGTTATTGAACTTTAGAAAATATAATCCCATCCACCACTGATGGATAGGATTACATTTTGAAAAGTTCAGTGACTAATGAGTAAACTTCTAAAGTTCATTGAACCCCTTAAAACCTTACGCAAAGTTCAATCAGGTAATTAACAAATCTTTATATTCTTTAGTCTTTTTCTTTCTTTTTTCCATTTTTTGTACTCCTATCCTACAATTCTATTCTCTCTAGTATCACCAAACTTAAAAAACAAAAACAAAAAAAAGAAATCTTTTATCAGAGGTTCACCGATAAGGTTATTTACTTAACTTCTCTAAGATCAAAGAAAGAAAGAAAAAAATAAAGATAGATAAATTACCTAATAAGTAATTGAACTTTGTAGAAGATTTTCAAGAGGTCACTGAACTCCAAAAGTTTTCCTGTTAGTCACTAAACTTTAGAAAATGTAATCACATCAATTACTAAGAACTTCAAAAGTTTTCCCGTTAGTCACTACATTTTGTAAAGTTCTGTGGCTAATGAATTTTTTTTTGAAATTCAATGACTCCTTAGAAACCCTACACAAAGTTCAATGATCAATCAGGTAATTATCCCATCCATTCCGCCAATGAAACTTTAACTAGAGGTAAGGTCCATTCTACCAACAAAATTTCAATTGAAGGCAAGATCTATTCCACCAAGGGAAAGCTAGGATTAAAATCTATCCTACAAAAAGTCAACTGCATAAGCCGAGCCCATATCCATGCACAATTAAAAATTGTCATAACAGAAGTCCATTATAGCTACATGAGAAATACTTGTAAATACAAATCATGAAATAAGTAGTTTTATTAATATTTTTCTGCTGCAAATATTGAATGAAACATTAGATTTTGTGAGTTAAAATGTGGAATTAATTACATAAACTTATACGAAATATGGCTGGAGGCCAAGCAAACATCCAGCTTACGAAACTGAATAATGATAAGTGTAGTTTCTACATTTATTCGAGATCCTAAATAATGATATTTTACTATTATTCAGATAAAATACTACTAATTTTTGTTGTATTACATTTCATAGGAAAAACTCGATGTTTGATGAAGAATGCTAAAATAGTTAAACATGGCGAAATCCAAAAGTCAAGGACTAAATTGCAAACAATCTATAGATGAGACGGGCAACAAAATGAAGATCAAAGATACCAAGCACTTAATTGGATATAACTGAAAGATAAATGAAAAAGACTACAAGAGGAAATAGCTTAAATGAAGCAAACCCAAAGTTCAAGGACTAAAGTGTAACTACTAAAACGTTGTGTCGAACCTCACGATGAAGATTTTAAAGTGCTAGGGATCAAATGGATGAAGAAAAAAGTCAAAAGGATAGAGTATAGTCAAAGTATTATCAAACATCAACTTTCAACCGAAAAATTTGTGCTTCAAATTTTTAGCCTCACATTGAGACCCAATTTTGGCATAACAAACTTTTGAATTGGAATAATCTATAAGATTTGTAGCCCTCCGAGTTAGCTCTTCAATTTTGAATCACCTCAATATAATATCGTGAGAGAAAGTTATGATAAAATACTGAAAACTGCTCAACTATCAAAAATTAGATGAGACGTGCGCCCCAACCAAAAATAAGGTACTTGAGGTGTCCCAAGCCAGCCATGCGCACCTCATTACAAAAGGGGAAAAATTCGATTTTCTTTATTTTTGTTTTGGTAACAATTCAATACAATCTTTTTGACATCTTTTAAATACTAAATTCGACCAGAACGTGGGGAAGGGCCATTCGACCTAAATTTCATCATTTTCTACATATTTTGGAGGCGAAGAACAAGTCTATACTGATTCAAGACGAATCATATAAGGATTTTGAAGATTTATAGTTTGGTTTCAAGATTTGAGCCTAGAATCCTACTTCTTCCATCTTTTTTATTTCCAGGTAATTTTTTTTCAATTTTTTTTTATGTAATTTAATCATAAGAATGTTAGACTTAGTTTTTCATTGTATTGGATGAATGATGAACCCTATTGTATGTTTATTTTAATTCAAGACAATTAGTTTAGTATTTCTTGATTGGTTTTGCATTAATAATTATTTAACTATAGAAGATCATGGAGATCACATTATTTATGGCTTGTTTGATAGAGATTAAAAGTCAATTAAAATTGAAAATATAGTCGTTATTGGGTCTCACTCGTCTAATAAAAGTCAACAATAACAGCTAATTTTTCAATTTTAATCTCTACCAGACACACTCTAGATAGTAAATTGTTTGTTGTAGTGTAGGAATACTCATAATAAGTTTAGAACGCGGCAAAACCAACACATGAGCAATAAGTATTACGAATAATATCTATGACATGTGCAATCATGTGTGATAAATAACATGAATCAATGCATGTTTTTCACATGAAATTTGGACTAGGAATATGAACGGGTCGTGTTAAACATATGTTTAATATATCTTGAAAAAGAATATTGAATAACAATGTATTATCGATTGTCTTGAATGCATGAATTGAGGGGATTCACAATTCCAATAAAACATTCATTCACAATTCCAATAAAACATTCACATATTAAACAACTACTTATTTGCTTTGTTAGTTTAGGATTAATATAGAAAATATGCAAACCATCTCTTTTGAAATTACCATACTTTGAATTTAATAGCAGCTATTGAACTACAAATTAGACTTTATTCCTTGTGGAATAATACTCCTAACTTGCAAATCTTATTACTTGTACAATGATCCTGTACTCTTATGGGGTTTGTTCAAACAAATAAAAATATGATATTAAATAAATAAGAGAAAAAAAATGCAACTCCATACATGAGAACAAAAAATGACGCTGTCAAAATATGTATCTTCCAAATTAACGACAGGGCGAATAAAGTCGTATCCTATTAGTTAGCCAAAAAAATACCCTCAGAAGGACAGTTCGCTCCGAAGAACAAGAGTGTCGGTGGCCCAGTAATAGCAGTGACCGAAAAGGTTCAACGATAAGGGAAGAAGCATTTAGAGCCCAAGAGGTCGACAGAAGAACTTTGGAAAGCAAGGTGTCACCAACATCTTCTTCGTGGACTTCTAAAAAGTCCACATTCCATTCAAGGTGAAAACTCCTGATAATTCAAGAACCTAGTTTTTTCCTTTTTGTATGTGTTCTTCAAAAAGTTTTGCTTCGTAACCATTCCTTTCAGTAACAGCGAACTCTGCAATAACAATCTTGGCCTTGCCACTTTCCAATTCTTTATGAAGCGAAACCATTTCATTTTGTGCCTTATCAAAATCTTTTATTGTGAGAAAATACTCAACTTTTACCATATGAAGTTCTTCATACAGCTTGGTAACCTTACGGTCGACCCGCTCGACAAAGACTCAATTATTTATCTTAGCCTACATTAAATCTTTGGAATCCTCATGATATCAACTAGCAGAGTAGCTTTCATACTAGCATAAGTCTTAGCACTCCTACACATTTATTTATATCTGGCCTTCTCCTTTTCAACATCATCTAGCTAATTCTGAAATGAGTCACATCTCTCCTAAGAACTGAACCTTCTTATCCAAACCATCGGTTTACATAACACAAAGCTCATACTCCGCATGCTGGTCATGGTGTAATATCACATCTTACATAAGATAGCATCAATCATTTTTCCCATTTGTATAGAAGTATCTTCCTCAACCAATCTCTCCTAAAACTAGTTGAAACAGGTAAAAGTCGACATTTCAATCCAAGAAACAAAAGCGAAGAGTGCTGATAAATCCCCTGAATCTAACTCATCATGAAGGTGAAGACTGAATAGAGACCTAAAATGAGAGGTAGAAGAAACTTTCGGATCCAGGCTTGCCCGGACATACTTGAAATTTTCCTTTTCCCTTTAAAAGGATTCTTAACACGAATAGGTAAGGAAAGAGGTACAATTTATAAGGGTAAAGACCTTTTAACCAAAACTTCAACAATGGGAAACCTCAGTCTGCCAGACCCTTTCAAGGGGGAGGTTGTATGGTCGTATCCTTGACCACTAAAAAAGGGACATGACTGGTCCCTTCAGGCCTACCGGAGGTCAAATCCTTAGGCAAAAAAATCTTCAACACTTAGAAAGGGGTCATAGTAAAATCAATCAGTGCTACAAAGAAAATGAGAAATTGAGCATTATTCAGAAATAAAATGCCTAGATTAGAAACAAAGAATGTAATGCATAACCTCACAGATGGTAGTTTGAACATCAATGTTATGAAAATTTGAATTAAAGGGATGAAGCAATCATCCAGCTTCACGAACCTCAGGACTCAGATAAAGGATAAGAGATACTAAGGCGTGAAGGTCACCAAAGTCTAATTGCAAAGAGAAATAAGTGATTTACATATATTAAATCACCAAATTAAGATAATATAAGAAATTAAAGCAGAAAAACAAGGGACAACTCAATACTTATTGCATCCACAATATGTTTGAGGTATAACAACCGAAAGTTTAGGACCAATAGGTTGAAACCCTAATTGCCTCGAAAAAAGAAAAAACTCTCATTCCAATTATGTATCTTGTTAGAAATAACTACAAGTTTTGAACATATCCTAGGAGAACAAAGAAAAAAGTAATAATACCCATTTTCAGGGTTTGCAGTATTCTTCACTTGCTCAGGGTTATAAATAGAACATAATACATTTGATGAAAGTTCCACTCTAACCTCGTGGATCCCCATCCATTTAGAGTAAGTTAGGTAGCGACAATATTTAGAAAAGAAAGAACATCTCAAAAAAGTGAGAAAAGGACATCTCAAAAAAGTGAGAAAAGGGACTCTAAGTCTCATATTTATCGCATCTTTATGAATGGCTATACAATCTTTAGAAGGGTGGTCCACCGTTTGAAATTGCTCAGGACTTAATAATTTTATAACGTCAAAAATGTTAAATCATGCAATAATTTCATCGAAATCAAAATCTCATCATCACTCTCATAAGGATCAACTAACTCAATCGAAGGATCGCTTACCTCATCACGTATCTCCGCTCTAGATCGGGAACTACCCATCAATATAAGAAGTTCTAGATTAACGCATGTACCAAAATAAGTAACTAAAAAGTAAGGGAGTACATTGGTATACAACATGCATTGAATATGAGGAAGTCAAAGAGACGCTCCCTAAAATCATGCGTGAATTAGTTTTAAAGATTAAAAACATTCCGTCTAGCCCAAGCATTAATTACTACTAAATGAAAACAAAGAAAGAAATAACGGCTCTAAGTTCATACCCAGTTATGAATAATTGTGCTCAAACTTAAGGGACTATTTTTTGACAAGTGAATTTCCCTCTAGCTTACTTCTCTCCATTCACCATGTTTGAAAGTACGCAAGGGAAACAAAAACTTAAAGGGCTAGAACAAAGCACATATGAGCCATTTCTCTTTCTAGGCTAGCAAATAAACTGTAACTAAGGCACACTTGGGTAAGTATTTAAAGTATGACTTCACGACCAATAAACGTACACGTAAGCTAATGAATAAAACGTAATACTTAAAATATAATTAGTTATTAGCCAATAGGATGTTGGAAAATATTACACCGATAATATGCATGAATTATATTCTCAAAACGTATCACAAATATGCGTGAAATCGAAACATAATGCAACTTACTAAAATAGGGTTTGAGAAGACAAACCAATGATTCTCGTAGTCGAACATATGATGTAGGATTCTATCCTTTCTATTTTTTGTTTCAAATCTTATATAAAATCAAAGTATATTAGAAAATTTCTGAAATAAAAAATAATAGAAAGAAATCAGAAAATGAAAATAAGGAGATATAAGTGAGCAATTGGTCGAGGCAAGTGTTGGACACTTTCTCCTTAAGATGAATTTGTCATGACACTTTCTCCTTAAGATGAATTTGCCATGCATCAGTGATAACGATTTTTCGACAATCATTTCCCAAGATACAACACCATGTCTCACAATTTCTAGACAAACCTACTTATGTTTTGAACCTTCTTTGTATGAAACTTGACTCTAAATAAATTCAGAATTTGAAGTGAATATGCATTAGTGTGATAATGCAATCATGAAGTGAATGAGTGAATGAAAATAAACACATGGGATCAATGTATAGATGTTGAAAATGTTTGTCTCAAAAGACAACCTATGAAAGAGACACAACTATTGGAATTAGTCTTTATATTTGAATAGAAACATCTTTTGGAAAATGATAATGCCAAAAGTCACAATCTTTCATATAGAAAGACACATTTTTAGCCAAACAATTTCTAAAGTATTCCATAATATTCTACGTGATTTTTCAATAATTCTTGTATTTAAGTGGCTTTAAATTTGATTTAATTTTTCATTCACAAAATAATAATTTCCACTTAAATAATCATTTAAAATTGGCCAAAACCAATTTTCAATACAAAATTTCAACAATCCCCCACATGAATGAAAATGAATGAAAATGACTATGTTGACACTAAAAAGATTTCAAGCGGAAAGCTATTGCATCGGGTAGGTACCTTATGGGTTTGAACATTCCATAGTAGAATACTATCGGATTTATTTGGCTAATCAGTGAACGTGATATCTTGAATTGTCAGCTGTTAGTGTAAACCAAGACAATAGTATCAACATAATAACCTCCCTAATATTTTCGAGTTCTTACTGTTGTGTTCATTTTGACCCTGAACAACCTTGGATTTCATAAGTGCTTTAGAGAATTCAAGCATTTGAAACATTCTCATAGAAGTGGCCCTACTTCACACTTATATAGGTGAGCTCCTATAAAGAGTATGCTGCCCTACTCCACTTGAGTTTAATCAAGATATAGGAATCATTAAAAGATTATTTTAACCTCGAACGTTTTCCAGAAAGCACTTTAATATCTTAAGAATGAGTTAGGAAATAATTCCTAAGTGCTTCATTTTATCTCCATAACTTTGTTGTTCTTTTAAACCAAAATCTTGGGATCTCCAGTCAACAAGGTAAGGTTACCATTATAAAGATTTTTACGTGGTAGGGTTTAATCTCATTCCCCTCGATATGTAGTATCCTAGATCTCTAAGTAAATCTCTTAAAGGTACTACGAGTTTACACCATTGAGATCAACTGTTTAACGGTATTATGTCTATGACTTATGTGTCTAGACTTACCATTATACATGCTTTTTTTCCCCTTCCAGTAGCCAACATACTATCAAAATGTATACTTTTTGTAGGTACCAACTTAGGCCAACACGGAATATCTTTCAGGAAGTTACGAAGTCATTCTGCTTCTTCTCCCGCTTTACACAAAGCACTAAACTTTGATTCCATCATTGATTGAGCTATACACGATTGCTTTATCGATTTCAATGAGATAATAGCTCTACCTAGGGTAAATCCATAACCACTAGTGGATTTGGAATCCTTCATGTCGGATATCTTATTCATTACCGCATGATATTTTGTGAAATGTAACCCGTAGGTCAATGTATATTTCAAATACCCAAGAACCCTTGTCAAAGCCTTCCAATGATCATGACTTTGAATTACTCGTAATCTACTAAGTTTATTCACAACATACACAATATCCGACCGAGTGCAGTTTGTAATATACATTAAACTGCCAATCACATAGGGATACTTTAGTTGTAACACTCATTCCCTCATATTCTTGAATAAGTGCACACTTGTGACAATGTGGTTTTTCGCAGGACTTTCCTCAAATACCTCAAATTTCTTCAGTATCTTCACAACGTAGTGAAATAGGGAAAGTACAATTCCTTCCGATATTCTAAAGATCTTAATCCCTAATATCGCATCTACCACACCCATATCTTTCATGTTGAAATGCTTCATTAGCATTTTAGCAACATTTCATATTGTCTACATATAGATATACAATCACACAGGTATTTGGTATATGTTTTACATATACATACTTGTCACTCTCGTTGATTTTTAAATCCATTTGATAACATTATTTTGTCAAACTTTGGGTGCCATTGTTTGGGAACATGTCTCAATCCATATAAGGACTTAATATGTTTACAAACCTTATGTTTGTAGTTACAAACCCTTCAGGTTGCTCCATGTAAATCTCCTCTTCTAAATCACATTTGATGAATCTCAAAGTTATGGATTGCCGTAGTTGCAATAGTAACCTTATCTAATAACATGTCATTTCTTTTACCTATAACCTTTGGCAACCAACCAAGCCTTATACTTGTCAATGGATCCGTCTGGTTTCAATTTCTTATTCTTTCAAAGAATATTACATTCCTCGATTCAATAATGGTACCCTTATGTACATCTTGAATCTCAGATTTGTGTACAAGAACACGATAGGCGCTACTATTGGTGTATCCAATAAATATGCAATCAATCGTCTTGGGTCTAATTCGTATTTGTTTAAGCTTAGGCACTTCAACCTTAGCCAAATACCCCCACACTTTCAAGTGTTGGTAGGTAGGATGATGACCTTTCATAATCCATATGGTGTCTTTTGTCAACAATCAAGAAATCATCTCATGAAACTACATAATTCAAAATAGCTTTTCTAAAGCTTCATAAATTTCCAAACATGGTTGGATGATTTTTTTTTATCAGTTCATTACACTTATCGANCACAAGTCTTTGAACTTTTAAGTTCACAAGCATTAAAGTTGACCCCAACATTTTTGGGTTATACTTTGAACTTAGAGTTCATCAACTCTTTCATAGTTTAATTCATTTATCACTTAGATAATGTCTTTACCGAGTGTTTCGTGAAAGTTTAAGTACTTTTAAAATAGTGGTCGTCGATTCACAATATATTTCAATTGAAATTGCATAAATCATACTTCAATCCAACTTTCTTTAATTAGATCATCCAAATTAAATTAAGGTCATCACATAGACCAACAATGCTCTCAAAACATATACCAATTTAATTAGTTCCACGATTGAAATCGAATTCAACAATGAAGAAAAATAAGCATCTTGATTAACAAGAATTGTAACTTATCCCAACATATGCAACATATCACATTTGTAACATTTTACAAGATATTATTATTTCATGTTAAATAATACTTATACACCACATTCAAATTGAATGAATGAATCATTCATCAGTTGTGTTTTCAAAAGAGAACCCAACGAGAGGACACACCTCTTCGAATTAATCTCTATGAAAAGATACTTCCTTCTGGAAATAATCATACCAAGAGTTTTGATTTTCCATATGAAATGATCTTAGAATAAAATATTCTACATAAATTTTCCACCGCGTGATTAAGCGGCTTAATATCCACAAGATCATATTTTGTCATGCTAGAATTCAACCATAATTTGCATAAGTTATCTCACTTAGTTTCATCAAATTAATTGAGGCTATCAAAATTAGTGTAATTTCAACAAGATATGAAAGTTAACCAACTAATTTATCACGTTATTTTTCATATTCCAATAAAGGAATAGTCTTGAAAGAATAACAACTTATATTCTAATCATTTATACATTCATTGTATAAGTTTATTCCATCTTAGTCAACGCATGTAGTGACTAGAAATATCAATATTTTGAGGAACTCCACACACTTCTTCATTTAAAAATATAGTCGTTGATCTGAATCTCGATCAATTAACCAAGACCAAATGGTCAATAACTGATTTGATACAAATCTTGAACTTGTCATATATCTTAAATAAATTCTGTCATAAATCTGTTCATGCAATAACAAACCAGATTTTATATGCATACACGTACCACATAACAATAAGGGTAATGAAGAACCCATTCATGTATGTTTAACTGACAGTTATGGCCGTTGGAATAATGTTGAAATAGTCTCAACTATTTCTGTGAATAGGCATCCTTTTATGACATTTTCCTTCTCTTTCATATTTCCATCAAAAGCCGAACATAAGGAAAAGGACATGAACATAATCTGATTATTAATTATATTCCATTTTGCATTCAGCAGCAACCATACTAGACTATTCATTATTTACCAATTATTGAATTATACAAATCCAAACCAATGGATGGTATGCACACAATTTAATACATGTAAATATAAAAGCTTTATTAACATTAATAAAGACATCTTTAAGATAAAAAAGTGCTAGCAAAGTAACTGCTAACGTTTGCAATACAAACTGTGAAAATGAAACTTTCATACACTTTTCTATCTTAGTGCAATAAAGAAATCATATTTAAATGTTTCATGCATATACGTTTCAGAACTTTTCATTTCCAGATTACAACAATTTTTGATTTCACGCGTGTTCCATAATTCACGTTACGGCACCATGCATACATGAAGATAGAAACAGGATCCCATTTCACACAAATAAATTCGTGTTCTTTCTATTACTGAAAAGACATGAAGAAAATTGCTTTAAAGCAGTACATTAATTCTACCAAGTGCTGCCTCAAATTGTCGAATAAACATGGGCCATTCAAGTCTTTGGAATTTTTCATGCAATATAATAATTTAAATGCACATTATCAATTTCACGTATGCAACAAACATATATATGTGAAAATGAGTGCACTAACAGTTAAAGATATACACGTACAGATTCAAGAACATGTAGGTATAAAATTCCATTTAAGCGTGTACAAAACAAGATTTAAATTACAGTCAAAATCCACGTAAGTTGTCTATCAAAATCGAACATGCACAATTAAAAGAAATCATCTTAAGATTGTTGGAAAATATTACACCGATAATGTGCATGAATTATATTCTCAAAACATATCACAAATATGCATGCAATCGAAACATAATTATACTTCCTAAAATAGGGTTTGAGAAGACAAACCAATTATTCTCGTAGTCGAACATACGACGTAAGATTCTATTCTTTGTTTCAAATCTTACATTGAAGCAAATTATATTAGAAAATTTCTGAAATCAAAAATAATATAAGAAATCAAAAAAAGAAAATAAGGAGATATAAGTGAGAAATTAGCCGAGGCAAGTGTTGGACACTTTCTCCTTAAGATGAATTTGCCCCGCATCGGTACTAATGGTTTTTCGATAATCATCTCCCAAGATACAATAACCACATCTCGCAATAGGAGCACTCCAAATTACGTAGACCAACGAAACCTACTTATGTTTTGAACCTTCTTTGTGTGAAACTTGACTCCAAATAAATGCAGAATTTGAAGTGAATATGCATTAGTGTGATAATGCAATCATGAAGTGAATGAGTGAATGAAAATAAACACATGGGATCAATGTATAGATGTTGAAAATGTTTGTCTCAAAAGACAACCTATGAAAGAGACACAACTATTGGAATTAGTCTTTATATTTGAATAGAAACATCTTTTGGAAAATGATAATGCCAAAAGTCACAATCTTTCATATAGAAACAAACATTTTCAGTCAAATAATTTCTAGAATATTCCATAATATTCTACGTAATTTTCCAATAACTCTTGTATTTAAGTGACTTTAAATTTGGTTTAATTTTTCATTCATCAAATAACAATTTCCACTTAAATAATCATTTAAAATTGGCCAAAACCAATTTTCGATACAAAATTCCAACATAGGAGGCCACCACCTGTTGATTATCCAAAATGACCCAATTACCCCTCAAAACCCTAAGAAAAATATATAAATACTCCTGCCTAGGAGAAGAAAATCATGCAAATATAAACATCTTCCTCCCAAATAACCATTTCTTTTCTTGCTTTGATTTGACTATCAAAAGTAGCGAGTTTAGGATAAAACCTTGGCTAATGAAATGAGATGAAAAGGTGCTTTTTAACTCCATTGATGACACTACATGTATGGATGTTGGAATGTTTGTTACTGATAAATAGTGTCCATTGTTGTTGTGATGAGTTTACTCACAAAGACCTTTGATTGTGTGCAAGAACGGGATCAGTTTCTCAAATCAATATCAAATGCTCAAGCAAATGATTGCTCAATCCACAAAGGATCACTATGTTGCCCAATTGAATAATCCACGAAGGGAGAAAATGGTGGCTGCAATATATCACAAAGATGAAGAAAAAAGGTAACAATTTAGATCACAACTTTCACAAAGAAAATGGAGTTCAAATGGCTACCTCTCAATCTCAATTGCATCACACGGCTGTCCCTCAACAAGCCAATGGATATATATAGTCCTAGTGATGTAAACCCACGTAGTAATAGTAGCTCTGAAACCCACAAAATATTAAATCACAGCCCCAAGAAAGCTAAAATCAACGTTCGAAAAGTTTGACCCAACAAATTATTGAACCAAAGAACCAAAACAATCACCAACAATATCTTAACCCCATAATCACATAACTTTTGAACCTTACTTAAATTATTGAACGCCACAAATAGTATGAATCTTTGATAAGTTCTGATAGTTTGAACGCCAGAAATAATGAAAATATTTGATAGGTTCTGTTCAATTAAGAACAAGATAGAAAGTGAAAAAGTTCACATTTTGATTATTATCAAAAATAATGTATTTATTGTACAATGAATGTGTCTTTTATAAGCATAAAATAAACTCCTAATCAAAACAAAACTCTAACTCTAAAAAAATTTCAAATAAACTAGAAAACTACAAAAGAAATATGGACAAAACTAAAATACTACAAAGAATGAAAATACCCTTAAACTAATTCAAAACATAAAAATGCAAAAATGAACCCCTAAACAACCGAATTTGACCCTCAAAGTTCGACAAAGTCATCCAACAAACTGGTACAAAATCGAAATATATTTTTGGATTGTTTCATGGACGAAATTATGACAATAGAGCTGGAAGTTATACGATTTTTTGTACATCCCGTATGTTTTCGCACATTTTCATATTCCTTCTATTTTCTAATTGGTTTAAAATCTTCTCTTCTAAATGATCCTTAGCACTCCAGAACACGTAATGGATCCTTGTTAGCTTCCCTCTATGATTATCATCATTTTCTCTCTTGAAGAAGATTGGCCTTAGAGTCTTGACATTGAAATTGAATATGTTTTCCTTCCAAAAATTTCTTCATTTTTTCTTGAAGTTTCTTGACTTTTCTTGACCTTTCTTTGCTTTTTTTTTTTTGAATCTCTCCTTTTAACTCGTAAATAAAAAGAGAAAAAAAAACCTGATTTTAGAAAGTAAAACATTAATACGAACTAATGTAAAACCACGTAGAAATAGCAACTCTGAAACCCACAAAAGATTGAATCACAACCCCTAGAAAACTAAAATCAACGTTTGAAAAACCCAACCCAATAAATTATTAAACCAAAGAACCAAAACTATCGCCAACAATATCTTGACCACATGATCACAAAACATTTGAACCTTACTTAAATTATTGAACTCCACAAATACTATGAATCTTTGATAAGTTCTGATAGTTTGAACGCCAGAAATATTGAAAATATTTGATAAGTTCTATTCAATTAAGAACAATATAGAAAGTGAAAAATTTCACATTTTGATTAATTATCAAAAATAATGTATTTATTGTACAATGAATGTGTCTTTTATAAGCATAAAATAAACTCGTAATCAAAACAAAACCCTAACTCTAAAAAAATTTCAAATTAACTAGAAAACTACAAAAGAAATCTGAACAAAACTAAAATACTACAAAGAATGAAAATACCCTTAAACTAATTCAAAACATAAAAATGCAAAATGAACCCCTAAACAACCGAATTTGACCCTCAAAGTTTGACAAAGTCATCCAACAAACTGGTGCAAAATCGAAATACATTTTTGGATTGTTTCATGGACGAAATTATGACAATAGAGCTGAAAGTTATACGCATTTTTGTACATCCCATATGTTTTCGCACATTCTTCATATTCCTTCCATTTTCTAATTGGTTTAAAATCTTCTCTTCTAAATGATCCTTAGCACTCCAGAACATGTAATGGATCCTTGTTAGCTTGCCCTCTATGATTATCATCATTTTCTCTCTCTTGAAGAAGATTCGCCCTCGAGTCTTGACATTGAAATAGAATATGTTTTCCTTCCAAAAATTTCTTCATTTTTTTCTTGAAGTTTCTTGACTTTTCTTGAGCTTTCGTTGCTTTTTTTTTTCCTTTTTGTTTTTGTTTTTTGAATCTCTCCTTTTAACTCGTAAATAAAAAGAGAAAAAAAAAACCTGATTTTAGAGTTAAAACTTTGATACCAACTAATGTAAACCCATGTAGAAATAGTAACTCTGAAACCCACAAAACATTGAATCACAACCCCAAGAAAACTAAAATCAACGTTTGAAAAGCCCAACCCAATAAACTATTAAACCAAAGAACCAAAATAATCGCCAACAATATCTTTACCACGCGTTCACAAAACTTATGAACCTTACTTAAATTGTTGAACGCCACAACTAGTATGAATCTTTGATAAGTTCGAATAGTTTCAACGCCATCAATATTGAAAATATTTGATAAGTTCTGTTCAATTAAGAACAAGATAGAAAGTGAAAAATTCATATTTTGATTAATTATCAAAAACAATGTATTTATTACACAATGAATGTGTCCTTTATAGGCATAAAATTAACTCCAAATCAAAACAAAACTCTAACTTCTAAAACAAATTCAAATAAACTATAAAACTATAAAAGAAATCTGAACAAAACTAAAATACTACAAAGAATGAAAATACCCTTAAACTAATTCAAAACATAAAAATGCAAAAATGAACCCCTAAACAACCGAATTTGACCCTCAAAGTTTAACAAAGTCATCCAACAAACTGGTGCAAAATCGAAATACAGTTTTGGATTGTTTCATGGACGAAATTATGACAATAAAGCTAAAAGTTATACACATTTTTGTATCCCGTATGTTTTTGCGCATTCTTCATATTCCTTCCATTTTCTAATTGGTTTAAAATCTTCTCTTCTAAATGATCATTGTCACTCCATGACATGTAATGGTTCCTTGTTATCTTGCCCTCTATGATTATCATCATTTTCTCTCTCTTGAAGAAGATTCGCCCTGGAGTCTTGACATTGAAATTGAATATGTTTTCCTTCCAAAAATTTCTTCATTTTTTCTTGAAGTTTCTTGACTTTTCTTGACCTTTCTTTGCTTTTTTTTTTCTTTTTTCTTTTTTTTTTTGAATCTCTCCTTTTAACTCATAAATAAAAAGAGAAAAAAAACCTGATTTTAGAAAGTAAAACTTTAATACCAACTAATGTAAACCCATGTAGAAATAGCAACTCTGAAACCCACAAAAGATTGAATCACAACCCCTAGAAAACTAAAATCAACGTTTGAAAAACCCAACCCAATATATTATTAAACCAAAGAACCAAAACAATCGCCAACAATATCTTGACCACATGATCACAAAACTTATGAACCTTACTTAAATTGTTGAACGCCACAAATAGTATGAGTCTTTGACAAGTTCGAATAGTTTAAACGCCATAAATATTGAGTATATTTGATAAGTTCTATTAAATTAAGAACGAGATAGAAAGTGAAACAAATTCACATTTTGATTAATTATCAAAAATAATGTATTTATTATACAACAAATGTGTCTTTCATAGGCATAAAATTAACTCCTAATCAAAACGAAACTCTAACTCCTCAAAAAAATTCAAATAAACTAGAAAACTATAAAAGAAATCTGAACAAAACTAAAATACTACAAAGAATGAAAATACCTTTAAACTAATTCAAAACATAAAAATGCAAAAATGAACCCCTAAACAACCGATTTGACCCTCAAAGTTTGACAAAGTCATCCAACAAACTGGTGCAAAATCAAAATATATTTTTGGATTGTTTGAAGGACGAAATTCTGAAAATCGAGCCGAAAGTTATACGCATTTTTGTACATCCCGTGCGTTTTTGCACATACTTCATATTCCTTCCATTTTCTAATTGGTTTAGGACACTCTTTTCTAATTAATCCGTATCACTTTGGAAGACGCAATGGACCCTTATTAAATTGCTCTCAACGATTCTCATCATTCTCTTTAAGAGCTCTCTCTCTCTCTCTCTCTCTCTCCAAGAAGATTCGCCTTCAAATCTTGACATTGAAATTGAATATGTTTTTCTTCCTAAATTTGCTTCAGCTTTTTCTTGAAGTTTCTTGATTTTTCTTGACCACTCTTCGCTTTTTTTTAATCATTCATTTTTTTTAACTCGAAAAAAAAAATAGATTTTTTAGTCAAAACTCATATACCAATTAATGTGAACCCACGTAACAATAGTAGCTGCGAAACCGAAAAAAGATTGAATCACAACCCTAAGAAAGCTAAAATCAATGTTTGAAAAGTTCGACCCAATAAATTATTGAACCAAATAACCAAGACAATCATCAACAGTATCATGACTCCGTGATCACAAAACTTATGAACCTTACTTAAATTGTTGAACGCCACAAATAGTACGAATCTTTGATAAGTTCAAATAATTTGAATGCCGCAAATATTGAAAATATTTGATAAGTTGTGTTCAATTAAGAACAATATAGAAAGTGAAAAATTTCACATTATGATTACTTCTCTAAAATTAATGTCTTTATTGTACAATGAATGGGCATTTTATAGGTATAAAATAAACTCCTAATCAAAACAAAACTCTAATTTTGAAGAAGATTTCAAATAAATTACAAAACAAATTTGAATAAAACTAAAATACTACAAATAATGAAAATACCCTTAGCTTAATTTGAAACATAAAAACGCAAAAATGGACCCCTAAACAACCGAATGTGACCCTCAAAGTTGGACAAATTGATCCAACAAACTTGTGCAGACCTGAAAGGCATTGTCGGGTTGACCTTATGGGCGAAAATTCAACAATCGAGCTGAAAGTTATACGCATTTTTGTGCATCTTGTGGGTTTTCGCATATACTTGTATTCCTTCTATTTTTTAATTGGTTTAGGATCTTCTCTTCTAATTGATTAGTATCACTCTGAAACAAGTAATTGATTATTGTTAGCTTGCCCACTATGATTCTCATAATTCCCTCTCTTTTCAAGAAGATTCGCCCTCGAATTTTGACATTGAAATTGAATATATTCTTCTTCCTAAAATTTCTTCACTTTCTTCTTGAAGTTTCCTGATTTTTCTTGACCTCTCTTTGTTGTTTTCTTCTTCTTCTTGAATCTCTCCTTTTTTAACTCAAAAATAAAAAGAGAAAAAAACCTTATTTAGAGCTAAAGTTCTGATACCAACTGATATGAATCCATCTAAAAAAGCTTGAATAAATGTTTGAAAAATTCGGCCCAATAAATTATTAAACTAAAGAACCAAGACAATTACCAACAATATCTTGACATCGTGGTCACAAAACTTATAAACGCTACTTAAATTGTTGAATGACACAAAATAGTACGAATCTTGATGAATTTGGATAGTTTGAACGCCACAAATATTGAAAATATGTGATAGGTTCTGTTCAATTTAGAACAAGATAGAAAGTGCAAATTTTCACATTATGATTAATTCTTAAAAATTAATGTCTTTATTGTACAGTGAATGTGCCTTTTATAAGCATAAAATAAGCTCATAATCAAAACAAAACTCTAATTCTAAAGACAAATTTAAATAAACTAGAAAACTACTATACAAATTTGAACAAAACTAAAATACTACAAATAACGAAAATACCCTTGATCTAATTCAAAACATAAAAGCGCAAAAATGGACCCCTAAACAACCGAATTTGACCCTCAAATTAGACAAAGTCATCCAACAAACTTGTGCAGAATCGAAAGACATTTCCGGATTATACTCATGGGGAAAAATCCGACAATCGAGCTAAAAGTTATATGCAATTTTGTACACCCTGTGCATTTTCGCACATACTTCATTTTCGAATTTGTTTAGGATCTTCTCGTCTAATAGATCTGTATCACTTAGAAACATGCAATGAATCCTTGTTAGCTTCCCTACATGATTCTCATTACTTAGGGTTCGTTTGATTGCAATGGTGGAAAATTGGTGGGAAGAAAATGAATTCCAGAGAAATTAATTGCCTAGAAATTGCTTTGTAGAAAAATCTTAATTAAGTGTGTTTGGTTGATATAATTTTCCATCTGGAAAATTTTAAAATTTTGTATTCGTTTGGCTTTATTTTATATGGAAATTGTCGATTAAAGTAATAATGTTTTCCACAATTGGTTATAAAATTTGTTTCCATTGCCAAAAAGTTAAAAAAAAAAAAAAAAAAAAGAAAAAAAAAATTTTTTAAAAAAAAAAAATTTTTTTATAAAAAATTTTTTTTTTAATTTTAATTTTTTTT
>CAIGRB010144971.1:0-16425 GCA_903798255.1 Fraxinus quadrangulata
TGAGTGATTCTTTTGCCCAGGTTGTGAATAGTGATTATTTTACTTCCAATTTTCCATCAATTTTCGAACAATAATCTTTTTTTTGTCACAGAATTTATATGACGTGCCTTCCTTCTAATGCTTGTCATGCAGGATTTAACTGGGGGAACACTAGTAGCAGTTGACGGACCCTATTCTCCTCTGTTTGCTCTTGAGGTGTGTAGAGAAATGTTAGTTTCTATTAGTGATAAACTTACTATCAAAATGGTGACTGTGTTATGATCTAAGAAACAACCTATATTGTGCCTCAAGCAACAACTTTGAATATTTTACTGTGACAGATAAACCCTGAAAAAGCAAGGGAAGAATTTCGAAGTGTCAGTGGGGGAAGTGGAGTCAAAGACTTCATGGATGGCATGGGTCTTGGGATGCTTACAGAACAGGTAAACCTTGTCATGGTCAGGCTATACTTATAGTTGCTTTAAAATGAGAGTTCTACATTCAACTATCTTAAGCAGATCAAGTTTCCAAATAGTGGTGGTCATGCATAAATAAAGAAAATCATGTTATTAAGGCCTTGTTTGTCTCCCATTATTGGGAGAAGAATGGAGTTTTGAATAGTATTTTTTGGAGAATGTGTGGTTGAAATTTAAAGTAATTTTATTGGTTTGCGTGTAGAATCTTTTATTGGGTGAATGTGTGGTGGAGAATCTTACCGTAGCAAACAGAATTTTAGATTAATGATAGACAAACAGGGGCTAAGATCACAATGCAGAGCACTGTATTAAGATTAGATACTTCATCCTTCACCAAGGTTATGCCTCTGTTTTCTGCATTTATCCTCTTGCAACCTATGCAAACACTTTTATATTTGTCTATTCATGATCTCCTATGAGAATGGACATGACATTGTAGAACTTGGAGGCATACATATCAGAGAAGAGGAGTGAACTTTTGTCCTATAATCTACTTTTAATCTTAAAATGAATGTAGTCATTTTTTTTTTCCTTGAATAGTTACTTCTAATGTGACTATAAAGATCTTCACTTATTCCCGCTCAGAAAATTGATTTACCTAATGTGTCAAATAACTTCGATAATGGCACAATACGACTGCTGAGGGAAAACATCGCTGCAAAAGTTAGCTTGAGCAATGGTTCTTCAGATTTTAACTAATTTCGGGATTGCTATTGGAACACGGTGTTCCTAGATTCTTTTTTGGTGATTGAATCTTTGGCACTAGGAGAAAACTGAATAAGGGGAAAGGCACTTTTTGGCTTCTGGTACCCTGGTTGAAGGTATAGTACCCAGAAAGTTTTCTGTCTTCAGTCATCTGCCACTTGAAAATTCCTGGTCTTATAACATCTGGCTGTTAATGATTATAAAGCAGAAACCGAGCCAACGAGTCGTATGGACCCACTTTGCAAACAAACCTAACTCGTTTAAGAATTTCTATTTTCCACTTCCATTTGTTGATTTTATCTTAGTAAAAACATCTTTCTTCAAATTCACTGCATACCCATGTGCATATGCATGTATGAATAGAAGGGAAGGGAAAAACTCTTTTCCCTTGCTGACTCTTCTTGGTAAGGGAAGGGAAAAACGTCTTTCTTCAAATTCACTGCATACCCATTTGTAATATTTTTAAGGTTTTATGTCTTCCACTGGTCAGTTTTTTAGTTTCCAAGTTATGCCTCTTTGTTTTACCTTTTACTTTCATGCACTTGCTTGTAGATATTAATTTGATCCAATGATATGTGAAGTGCTTCTTGCTGCTGTGGGTTGATTCACCAGAGTTATTGAATGAATTTGACTCCTGCATTTTATTTCATCCTTATTTACTATAGCTGTCTTATCACTTTCCTTCTTTCTCCATGACAAATGTAATATCAGGAGGCCAAATGTGCTTATACTTAATGAAGAGGTAGTTATCTTAGCCTCTCTCTAATGTTCTGTTATCTTTTGAATTTCTGTGGGCTAGCTTGGGGAACTAAAGCTGGGAGAGTTGTTGAACTCACCTCCGCCTGGTTTAGATGAAGCTATTGCGATTTCAAAGGCATGTATTCTGTTTAGTGCAAAAGGTTTTACTACATTTTGATGGCAAGAGAATTTAGTTCTGCATGCTTTTTTACTGAATTCAAGAACTTCATTGACAGGTTATGAAATTCCTTGAATCACAAGAATACAATATGTTTACTCGAATAGTGTTTGATACTGCCCCCACGGTGAGGAAAGCAATAATTCTTTTGTATTTTATTTCATTGAAGAAAGTTCCTTGGCCTTGATAAGTGGAACTACAGGGTCACACATTACGGCTGTTATCCTTGCCCGACTTCTTGGATGCATCAATTGGGAAGATATTGAAGGTAACCATTTTGGTCTCAAATCCATTTTTACAACGGCCTTTACATGCATCGTGACTCATTGATAATTGTTTTAGGCTATCCATGGTTTTTCAAAATTCCGTGCTTAAAATGAAGTTTAAATGCTTATAGTTTAAAAATAATTTGCAACCAACCAGTAGGTTTCTTAGGGCTATTTTGTCATTTCCAAAAAATTGAAGTGTTGTGTATCAATAATTTGTATGTATAACGTGGTTCAAAAGTTTTACATAATTAATTTCCACATGCGCGTGCTCGCACACACACATACTCTTGATCACTGGGGAATGCCATACGAGCTCATACTAAGTAAGAGTAGAACTCCAAGTTTGTCATCCAATGCTTTCTTTTGATCCACGATGAGATGCACTTATCACCAACCCAACCCAATCTAGACAAGTACAAGCAACCTCTTCTGTTATAAATGGACGATAGAAATGCAGAAAAAGATACTTGAGTAACATAAGATTTGTAAAAGTTGAGGGAGGAGAATATTGCAACAGTTTGTGTACAAACTAGTGTCTAAAAAGCGTAAAGCGTAGCTAGACATTGTGGCAAAGTTTCAAGCTTTACGAGTTTAAGTGAGCCTAAGTGACGCCTAGGCGTAAAAAAAGACTTTCTTGTTTTTAATATTATTTTAATTTTTTGATCATTTTAAAAATAATTTAAATAATACATATAAACATCTAAAATAATAAAATATTATATTTAATAATTTCTACAATTATTCAATTATACAATTTTTAAGTTTTCGAAATGTCAAAACTAGACTATTTTTCATAATTTCAATTTTCAACTAGACAAGTCTTACTAAATAAATTTATAGGAACTTCGTACGTGCTTTCGAAGTTTTCAACAAAATAACGAGTCTCAAAATCGTAATTACATGTAGATAGCACCGTAGCTTAATTTTATTTTAACTCTTTATCGAATAAAATCATTTTTAACTTTTGTACGGATAGTCTTTTAAAAACTTGAAATTAAAGTTAAATAAAAAGGTTTTTAAAAAATAAAAAAATTAATAAACTAAAGTCAAATAAAAGATTTTAAAAAATTTAAAAAAATTAATAAAGCATGCCTAGGGAAGAAGTAAGAGAGATGAAAAAATTCAGCCGTTTATGAATTGAAGAAAAAAAAGTGTCTAGGTGTAACACCCCAAATTCTTAGAACTCGAAGCGTTAAAAAAAAATTAAAGTCTTAGTTTGAGCTCTTTAATTTTAACCAAATAAATTGTCAATAAGAAAAATTTTGGAGTTCGCAATAAAAACAAAATAACATGAGATATCTGTAGACAATTGTGGTGTAATTTGATTTTGAAAAACATCTGGAGGAAATTCAGCAAATACCGATTTCGCAGCAGCGGAAAGAAAAATATGTTTGGCCTAATAAACGTCAACCAAAATTTATGAAATTTTAATAGAGGCTATAACATTCATATACGTACTACGTATAAAAAATTTGGGTCTCGCCGATAATGTCTTAAGCACGAAAATATTTTTCAACTATGCTGGACAGTCTTTTCGAAACTGACCCAACACAATCTACTAAAACAGACATAACTTTTTCTCTAGGTAATATTTTAAGGCAATTCCAAATATCACTATTAGAAGATTGTTAACCTTTCAAACTCCACTTATTTCACTCTAACACATACACCGTAGCCCAAGTTATTCCCTTTTTAAGTAGGATGACAGAATTTGAAAATTCAATTCAGCAATAATTAAACTTCATGCATAGTAAATCCAATATTTCTAAACTTATAATTGACGTGCAATGTGTATAAAAACTAAACGAAATAAACATTTAAACATTTTTAAAAGTGTCATCTAAGTGTTCATAAAATATTTAAATAATTGGAAATTTTACTAGAATGTTAAAGAGCATTTTAAATCGACGAGCACTTTCCACTATGCCAAACCACTGCCATGCCTCGAATTAACCTGTAAAGTTTTAGTAGGAAGGAGTGCCACGAGTAATATTCAGTAGAAAATACTTAAATAAATGATAAAAAAAAATATTTTCTAGAAATGCAAACTTTGGTTAATTGTGTCACCGTCAATTTTGCAAAGCGAACCGATGATCACAATCCGCTTACTCTCAGGTTTTGATAACAAAAATTATCTCTTCATCTATTATTTGAACCACCAAATGGTGTTTTCATTTTCTCATGAGTAACACAATAACATGTTTAATACAAATCGTAAATAAATAATTTTTACTTCACTTACAAAAGTGTCGAAAACACCCTACCTTAAATGATTGGAGTTTGAATACCCTTTTGTGTTCAATTTGTAACAAAATGCAACGTGATCATAAGGTCCTTCAATAAATTTTCAGATTCCAATGTGTTGGATAAATGGTGAGTGATGTTTATGTGTTTGGAATTGTGGTTTGAGAGATAAACTTGCTATATATTTTTGAAAGAGATAATATCTTCAATTTAATGATAATGGACAGTTGGTTGCAGTTGATCATATAGGAGTTAAAATGATAAGTGGGAGTGCACTTTATGGGTGGATTACCATTGATTAAATAGGAGTTAAAACGGTAAGTGGGGGTGGGGAGTGCACTTACTGGGTAGTATAACTAAATATGATGTTTATACTGGAGAAAAGAATCACATTTGAGGATTTTAAAATTTTGGAAATTGGAGCCAAACGTAGGACAAAAATATTATGTTTTAAGGGTTGTTTGGTATACACAATAAATGTATCAAATCTTGATTTTCAAATGGTGGATACAATTAGAATTTACATTTGAATAATAACATGCATTTGAAATAAACTTTTGATTTCTAAATTAAAAAGGGACGATTTAAGGCCGTTGGCAAAAGTGGAAGTTAAAATGGCAAGTTAAGTGGTATGATCATGGCATAAGTTAGTGGGTGGTAAAATTAAATGGAGTGACTTTAGTAGAGAAATCAGATTGAGAGGTGAGAAAAAAATAAAAAAACACATGGCTATAAAAGGAAATCTTTTGAAGGACAAAATAAAATCAAAATCATGTTTAAGGGTTTTTTAACATATACAATAAAGGGATCAAATTTTAAATTTTTAAGGACTTAACATAGGTAGCAATTAATATAAAATATGTCATCACAAATAATGTAACCAAATCAAAATAAAAAATAAATTTATCGTTTAAAAGAGTCTTTGACACCTTACAAAATCATAAGACACATGCTCACAACTTTAATATCGTGTCCAAAAATAATTAATTTGACGTATTAGGAAGTGTCGTGGCGACGTAGTAGCGTAACCCACATCATTTTCGAGTTCCACAAGAAAATTTCTTTTAAAATGAAACACAAGAATTTTCTCGTTCGCTACACTAGGTGCTGCATAAGCGAGCTTTTTAGAACTCTAAAAGTGAAAAGCTTAATAGTCATGTATACTTATTATTTACATCTTGAAGTATTATGCTTTACATCTCATTCCTTTCACAAGAAAAATAATTTCAGCAATAGTTTTTTCCATTTTATTTCCCTTTTTTTCCTAGGAAGGATGGTGGTGGAGGCCTGGGCCACCTGAAGTTCACATGCACAAACAGAGACACGGTTTTCAAATATTCACACATCATTCATCCAACTTGACAGAAACCAAAAATTCCTGTCTCTGTGCGAGTGCATGATATGCTTGCATGCAAATTTGTGTGTGAGAGAATTATATATGATGGTCTACAAGATTATATAAAAAATTTACTTCTGTGCTTCTCCATCTGCCTCTCTCAATTTCTCAGCAATTCGTTCATAATGCCTATTACAGTTGAAGCAAAAGATATCTTCAGCTACTTCAGCCATAAAATCTGTCTTCGGTCAGGAAGAAAACCGGCAAAATGCTGTAAGCTTCTTTCCTCTAATGCCAGCAACATTTCTTTATTACCTGAATAAATTGAGTTTCTGACAATATTGTTTCTTTTGTTCTTGTAGGCTGACAAATTAGAGAAACTAAGGGAGAGGATGTTAAAAGTAAGGGAGCTCTTTCGTGACACAAACTCAACAGAATTCGTCATTGTAACAATCCCCACGGTAATAGCCATGTACAGATTCTCACTTTGTCTAGTATATATCATGTGCGATTGGAGTAATTAGCTGTGGCTATTGTCTGATTCCGATTCGGGCTAAACTAAAGCATTAAATCTTTTTGCTTGAAAAATCCACCATATTGTAGTTAAACGCCTCATTCAGTCTGTCCGTGCGGTGAAATATTTGAAAATGTTTTTCTTCTATATATAAATAAATTACTGCAGATTTATTTGGAATTGACAGCTTAGATTTCATTAAATTAGTTCAAAATCATTGTTACTTGAGTTTTATGGATAATAAAATTAGATGATATGGATACTCTTAAATCTTCTTGTTTAGGTGATGGCCATAAGTGAATCATCAAGATTATGTGCTTCCCTGAAGAAGGAAAGCGTCCCTGTCAACAGACTTGTAGTCAACCAAATTCTTCCTCCATCCGCATCTGACTGCAAGTTCTGTGCTATGAAGAGAAAGGTAAAATAGTCCACCATCTTTTTTTTGTATTAAGAGCATGATTTCCGAAGCTTAAAAATAAAATAAAAGTTATTTTCCGAAGATTTTTGAATGCATAACTTTTTTCTAATCATATAAAAAGAAGTTAATTATTTCTAACTTTGACCAATAATAAAAATTATTTATCTCAAACCCCATTTAACATGTTAGTAAATTTTTATGCCTAGCTAAACATGCTCTTAAAGCTATTCAGAAGTAGCAAAATGAAGTCTACTATCATCTATCAATGAAGGAATCCGGAGTTATGGCTGCGGTCATTCTGAAGCTGCATTTGATTCAGATCTTTAAATGTTGCACACGTGTTTGTAAATAATAGCAGTGCAAATTCCTCTTTTATGTTTGAAGCATTTTGTCTAGGCTAATTAAAATTCTTCATTAGTCAAAGTGTTTCTGGAGCCAGTCTACAAAATGAATAAAAATGACAATATGCAATCCTCATTGTAAATTTTAAGTGCTTGAAAAGCACCAAATGGTTTAGCCCACAAACAGATTTAGAATGACATACTTTCATGAGGATCAAGCGAATTAGTCGCTCACTTGTGGATATGTAACTTGAATATTTTCGACTTTGACTAACAAAAATGGTATTTTAAAAAAAAAAAAAACTTATTTACTTTTAACACAATTATAAATAATTTTATCCAGCCATGCATATTAAGCATATGTTTGGCTCATGTTTATAGATTATTTATAAATATTCAAGCCGCTTTTTATCCTCACGTTTCGAGGGACCCACGAGTACCACCTACTTATTCACTACTCATTTCTATCACTTAATAATTTAAAACCCTTTTTTTAGAACTTCCCAAACATGCTCTTAACTGTTTTACGGCTTCTGCATCCTTTTTCCCTTGACTCTGAGATTGTGAACAAAACTCATTTATCCGCTAACATTTTTATAAATCTTTGGAAGGATAGAGTGATGTTTGTTGTTTAAATTTTAATTTTGTTTCTGTAGGAAGGGGCCATGATTCTTGATGAATTAACTCCTACTCACCACTGCAAATGTGGGAAACTTGTAGTGCACTTCTGGGGGATTTTTAAGCACACTTATTTTGAGTAAAAGTAATCGAACAATTTATAGGCATGAAGTATGATTTATCCAAACAATCAAATTGACGCCTACCTGGACTTCCAGTATTTATTATTATCATAATTTTATTGACTTACTGCATTTTACAGGATCAAACGCGTGCTATCAGCATGATCGAGAGTGATCCAGAGCTATCCAGCTTGACGATGATTCAGGCACCTCTCGTTGATGTAGAAATCAGAGGCGTTCCCGCTCTTCAGTTTTTGGGGGACATTGTTTGGAAGTGAAAACTGGCTCGTGGTATAAGTGACTCGGGTAACAATTTTTTATGTTTTTATTTTCTTTTTTATGACCTGGGATTTTATTAGGATTGATCATCTTTAAAAAAAAGTCATGCATGACTATATTCTATTGCTTCTCCTCTGCATAAATTGTATTATACTGGCATTATTTTTTCCCCATGGTTTACACACTTTCCCTCCCTCTTGCTCTCTCTGCTTAAGCATCTATTATTTATTGCTTATGGTGATTTATTAATTAAATAAGTGCATACATGGGTAAGATTTGAAAATTTCAAGTTGAAGTATTCTAAAATAAATATTTTTATGCTTATTAAAGTTTGTATTAGGTTACTAATTTTGAAAATAACCTATGTAACTGTCAAAACAAATCATTTTTCTAATTATATGTAAAATCAAACATATTTCAGAACAAAATTTAAAAGTTTTGACTTACTTTTAAACTTCGCCTTGCATGCTCCAAACAAGAAAATAAATTTCTTACCCACCTTATTTTTACCTTTTCTATATTTTTTCTGCTGCTAATATGAGAAATTGACCTTTGCAAAGCTGAAACCGATGATCAATCTGATAAGAGTCTCTATAATCCTCACTTATTAGGGTCTGAATCATCTGATTACCAAAAAATCTTCGGAAAATCATGTTTCATATATAACATGCAATTCTAACATTGAGGGGTTGCTCAATTGGTCAGGTCTTGGGTTTGCTCCCCAATGATCACCAGTTTGAGTTCCCTCAGAGCCAATGAGGTGAGTACCCGACCGTAAACTTCAGAGCCCCGTGGAATTAGTCGAGGTGCTCACAAGCTGACCCGGACATCCACAGTTAAAAATATATATATATAACATGCAATTCTGAAGCTGCAGTCTTTCATTTTCGTGCATTTTTCTGTGTTTCTTGATATAAATTTCTGAGGTGGATTTTCAGAATTTGCATCCTTTCAATGGACTAAAACAGGTTTTTTGTGCACACTTGTGGACATTGCACAGCCCTCAGCTGCATTTATCGTGCAAATTTTGAAATATTCTCGTGTTAACAGGATAAAAATGTTCGTGGGTGGCCTTAAAGCACAATCGCATCTTATCGTCTTTACTGAGATTACAGAAACATACAGCCTGAGCAGGAGCTGTTGAAATTAATATATCCCGGGGAAGCGTTTCTTAAAGGAAGCCCAATATTACACTGGAAAATGGTAAAAATAAGGAAAACAGAGTATGGCCATGCACTTGTAATCTGTAGATCGTTTTTTATTGATTGATTGAGGATTCGCGCGTCGTTAAATTTTATACTTCGCATTTTGTGAATTCCTAACAAGCAGATCGAGAATGTCAATATGCATGAGCCTCTGTTTTGGTTTGATTATAGTAACTTTTTATGAGGAAGAATGGAGGGAATCACAAAATATATTGATAATAATGAACAGTAGTTTTGAATGTGTGGTTGAAATTAAAGTTTTAACTTTAACTGAACAGCCGAAGTAACTTATAATTTACTGAAAATGCTTTCCACGATAGGCTAAATTTTAGTGATCTTTAAATTCTTGATCATTTAGCTATCCAGTGCTACTCTCCTGTAAGGGGGAATAAGCAACTTTTTATGGCATCATCTAAATTTGTGTGTTACCTGAGCTGTGCAGTATGCTTAGTATTAGCCTCAGGTGATAGATTTTCACGAGGCTTAGCATAATTGGAAAATTAAATATTCATATTTGTTCTCTTGGAGAAAAATATTGAATCTCTCTTTGGTTTCATTCAACAACAAAATGTAGTACAAAAAATTATTGTCTGCCAACAAGATTCAACCACTTAATATAGTTGAAATTGCTTGTAATCGCTAATCAACTAACAATAAATTCTTTCGAGTTTTAATCTCAGTCGAACTTTTAGTCTCGGTCGGGATATTATTCCCCATTTGTATATATTACATCAATAGAGGAATGATTTAATGAGTATCGATATTTTCAAAATTACTTTTCCTCATAACTCATTTTCAACCACAATTCTCTCAATAAAATAATTTTGCAAGTAGTCACATTTTTGTCCTACTTTTTAACCATAAATTTTCCAAAAAAATGAAAATCAAACAAGGACTTAATATAAATTTGCAATTGGTAACAACCTTCTACTTAAGCACAATACTCGGAACAAACATCCAACATTGATAAGAGAGTTTTGAAATTGACCAAAGTGCATTTACCAGTTCATCAAGTGCGAGACACCAACAAAATAAAGCCAAAACATTAAAAATACGTCAAAGTTGTAAACACCTTGAAGATCGCTAGAACTGCATAAATACCTAGTAACGGTCGAAGGAAGAAGGTCTTCCTCGCCTAGGGCGGTCATAAGGACCTGCTCTGTCCCTGTAGTTTCTTCCTTCATAAGGTGCAGGCCCTCCACCTCCATACCTGTCGCTGCTACCTCTGCCGCCTCCATCTCTATCATAGCCTCTATCTTTACCATTTCCATTGGGATACCGATCTAATACAAATCGGTCTCCAGCTGGAGGATACCTGTCATTAACATAACGATCACGGCTCCCATATCGATCTTCATACCGATCGCTATCACCATAACGACCTCTGTCATATCTATCATCCACGTATCTGTCACGATCAACAGCATAGCGATCCCCACGACTACCACCCCCACTATACCTAGAACGTGGAGGTGAGAATGGACGAGCGCCTCTGCCACCACCTGCCGATGGACAATCTCGGGCCCAATGACCTGGTCGACCACATTTGAAGCAATCATCCTGCCCTGATGACCGATCTCCACCATAACTGCTCCTTCCCCTACCCCTGCCCCTTCCCCCTGAAGAATAACCTCCATAGCCATGCTCCGGATCTTCATCCCCCGATTTAGGCTGGGCCTTGTTCACTGAGATGACCCGGTCACCAAATTCTCTACCATGCATATCCCTTATCGCATCTTCCATTGCCCGGCGGTCTGCAAAGGTCAAAAATCCAAATCCACGAGGACGGCCTGAGTCTCTCTCCAGCATAATCTACATGAACATTACACTTGAGAACCTTAAAACCACTAAAGATATCTCATGCAACAAAATGAGTTAAATATTTGGAAAGCACAACTAGCATATACAAAATCCTACAGTACATAGAATTTAAACTACTAGGGAATGAATACCATGAGAAGTGTCAATGCAGGCACAAACTAAGCTTCCATTTAGTCTAATTATTTTGTATTCAAATAAAATAGCTGTAACTATCTAATGACAAAAGTCTATAATGATATAAAATTAACTAACTATTCAACCTTTAGGAGTAAACATCTTTTCTCCATTTCAAATCGAACGATGACGGGCCAATGAAGGTGATGTAGCCCACCAATCAGTATTTCGTAAGAAACGCCAATTTACCAATGTTTATGACAATGAGCTTATACTAACTATTGAAGCAAAACACTACTGTGGATGCAAAGCGGTGCAATGCCCCCATGCATCTCATCAAGCACATCACACCATACAAGGTGTGGATTCATTGCCAACATGAGCTCAAAAATTATAAGGTGCCAAAATATATATAAAACCAAAGTGAGCAACCATGACACCCCAAACACAACCAAACCCTATTAAAAAACTCTTAAGAAAACAATAACAACGTCATAACCTAGAATTAGACATGAAAACTAATGATAAGTTGCACAAGTAGAATAATAAAAGAAAAGGGAAAAAACTAACACCACAATGGAACATGTTACATTAACCACAGTTTATTTATCTCACTGTACTCCCAAGTGTAATTCTATACATAATAAGCTAAGTATTCAACATTTCAAAAGACTTGCACGAGTAAGATGCAGCAGATAAGCTACTAGCATGAGTTTGAAAAATAAAAAGGAAAAAAAATGTCTGGACGCATTCAGTCATTTGGCTCTTGGTTTAATTGAGAAAAGAAGAAGCTGGAAGCATGATTATACATTAAACAAGCTTCGTGTAGTAATAATATAAGGAAGATAACATGTTCAATAGAAAAGAACTCTTACATGAGCAGAAGAATTCTGAACAACTGCAGATTTCCATCATCAGATATTTTAAATTTTACACAGGCCTCAAAATCCACAGAACTGAACATATACAACCACACAGATAGATTCCTAACTTACTGGAAAAGTTCTAACGGTGGCCACTTGACCTGACTTCCATGATTGTACTTCTTTCAAATTACTTAACAAACTTGCTGTACACCACTATATTTGGAGCAACAGTAGATACCAGAAAAACACACAGCAAATATTATGTGGTTCAACATGCAGCCACATAAAAGTCACCAGGAATTATCCAAGACATACTTGCATATTAGAAGTCTTCATGCATCCAAAGTAATGAATTTGTGGCACCAGCTGTTAGTATGCTAACTAAATTTGCATAATTGCACCCAGCATAACAGCTTGGTCTCATTACTGACACCGGTATTTTTATTGAATGTTAGACAAGAAAACACCATTTCTCAACCAGATACATAAAACAACCATCTACTCCAACTGGTTTTCCGGCTGTGCGAACTGGAGTGATTATTTGTACAACTTAAGCTGTTCAACAGGAAGCAAGTTAAACATAATCACCAGGAAAAAAAGGCCTGCCTTGAAGTAAGGTGCTAACTTACATTGATCACTACTTCATATACATGTAACAAGCAGAATCATCCTAAAAGTCAAGGATATGGGATTTTCTTCTAAAGAAATCCACAGCCGGAAGTATATGTATACCTCAGATTTAGTTTTCAATCAAACAGGATAAGCATTCGCACCAAAGATTTTCACACAAACTGTTTCTTTTGTGCGTTTCTTTCGTACAGCTGACCCAACAACAGTCCAAAATAGGCTCAATAAAGAGGACCAGGCAAAATGATTTCTAAATTGTTGTGTAGTGTGACGCATGAAGTGCGGTCAAAATAGAATTCTGCTTCAATAGGACAATCATCTTCACTGCTTGGTCATCTGTCAGAAAGACTTCTTGCACTAAACCAGAAATGACCCTGAACCTATCTGTAGACCAAATATGAGGACATACATTCACAAATGACAGCTTCTGACAAGACTGAACCTGCGTCATCTAATCTCGTTTAGAACAAAAGATCCTCTAAAAACTGAATTCTCACAACAGTTAATTACACACTCTCCAAGTCACATCTGGCATTGCCTTTTAAATCTATGTACATATCTGGGCTAATATGCAGCTCAAAACAAAGCAACTTCTGAAGGAGACTTCATGAACATCAGACATTTAAAATTTGAAAGACGTAGCAGATAACATTCAGAAACTGACTACAAACTAAACTTGTCGTTGCATCTGAGTGCTGAGAATCTTCTCCGCTGCACTTACATCTTTCGACATAAAATCAGAATCCTCAAAATGAAACTAATTCACGAAGCTCTCTGGTAGCCACCTTATGCAGCTATTGCCAATAAGTGATATAGTTCCAATCAACAAATCATGATAAACCAGCCTTGAAGACTGATGAGTTATTAGAAAAAATAAGTTAATTTTAGTAAAATCTTAGGACGCCGTAAAAGGTAGAAGCATGTCGTGATTGCTCAATGTTTTCAACTTCATGCTAAGAATTGTTTCCCAAAACTACAGAAAAAACATGGCATACTCGTATTAAATGACGCAAATCTTAAACAAGTGAAACATGTCAATACTGCCTCTTCCAAACAAACAGCAGCTATGTTTAACCAGCAAAAGGCTCGAACACGTCCCAACTAAAACTGGAAACAATCCAATAACACACCTTAAATGAATGGTTCTATAAACTCATATCAAAAAACAACCGACGGAATTCAAGTAACACAAGCTACCAACGTGCTTCAGCAACTTGGCACATTCCAATGCAACAAAAAGCTCCTCCAAAAACCCAATCTTAAAGCATCTTAGAGATTTATCGCAAATCCCACATCAAAGCTTTAACTACTGTCTCTCTACTCGGAACAGTTTCTGTAGGAGTAAGATCACTAGAAAGTTCGATAACCAACAAGGTACCTTTGATGCCACTAGCAGATGGGACCAAGGGGAAGAAATATTCTGGGACCCCAGAAATTTGTATGCAAGATGACCACTCTCATGTAAGAAGGTTGCACACGGAATTATCATGCCAGACAATAGACATCAATCAATCCAGACGATTTGGCATGTGCTAGAAAAACTAAGAATGGCAACAATAGTTCGGACCTGTCTTTCACTCAGAAAGAACAATTGCTTTACCTTATCCTATCACCAAGAACTATTATTTGAGCACAGCAAGAATTCTTTAATTAAGCTAAAGCCTGCGTTCACTGCAGGGAATTCTTTCTCAGCCTTTACCAACCATCTTACTACACAGAACCGCTTAATCCGCTCAAGGACTCATCTTACGATCCCGCATCCAGGCAAAAGAAAAAATGCCTCATAACCATCATAAAAGAACAAAAACAAGTTAATATGATGAAGAAAAAAATAAGAACGGTAAAAAATCAATTCACAAATCCTTCATAAAATTTGCAGCAAAAATTAACATTTACAATAATATATCAAGACTTACTAAAGCATATTCTCGGTGTTTCGTTGCTGTGAAAAGGTGCAGATAAATTCAACCTTTTCATCTCATGAATCCCCAATACCCACCTTAATTAATGAACAGAACCAGAACATAGTACACCTTCAGTGACTTATATGATATATGCTGAGATATTTATCCATATCAGTAAACATTTTTCTCTAATGACAAATGTCTCTTTAAATTTAACGCCCATTAGATAAAATTTTCAAAGACTTTTCCCATGTGTCCTTTCATTGTAAATTTATCTTTTACTCTCCCAACCAGGTTGGTCGAAAACATAAATTTCTTTAAAAACACACTTCATCTAATCATCTTCTTAAGAAGGTTTAAGAAATGACATACTATATCAATTCTTTCCTTCACTCTCACATCATAAACAAATCAAATTGACCTTTTAATTCTACAAATAAATTCAACGGAACGTCCATTTAACTTCTATTGTCAAAACATTTACAATAACCGTGGAAAAATTTTGAAATCGGACAAAATAATTATAACTCATCCAGAGAACTCGATTCCACTGTGTTTGCCCGGCAAGCGTGTATTGAACAAATACCCACGAGGATAATTTTTCTCAGGAAATCGAGGGTAACAGTAAAATAACAAGAAATTCGAACCTGGGAGTCGATAATTTTGCCGAAACGGCTAAAAGCATCTTCCAGCTGACGCTCAGTGATGTCCCGCGATAAACCTCCTACAAATATACGGTTGTCTTGTTCCTTCCCTGCCATCTCTGTCTCTCTCTCTGTCTGTCTCGAAAACCCTAATCCAACACGAACAAACAAAACTAATCAAAGTTAAACCCTATGAATTAACTATTATGTGCGTGTGTGCAATAGAAAGAGTTAGGGTTACTGTGTGCAGAGGATACCGAAAGGTGAATATGAGATTTGCGAAGACTACGTATTGATTCGGGACTTTAAAAGATTTCGAGGATTTATATACTTTAAATAATAGTTTAGGTATATTGGACCTTTAAAATGCCTTTAAAAAATCGGATATTGAATTTAAAAAATTCAGAAGTGTATATGATTATGAGGTATTTAGATAGTCACTTTTGGAGAAATTCTCGACTCACTAGACTTTTGAGACTTTTTTATGAAAATATAAATAGCAAATTTCAAAAAAATCACTCATATACTTTGAGATTTGTGAAGATTTTAGAGTTAAAATTTAAATTATGTGTAATTGTTTCAAAACGTTGAATTTCATAAAATCAATCTATTCTTCTTGTTTTATTTTTTTGGGCTAAGAACAAGTTGTGCTCTTAGAATTAGAACTCGGCGCGAGTTGGGTTAGATTGGTTTGGTTTTGAGTTTAATCCAAATACAATTCAACATGTTTTGTTTGACAATAATTCAAATCGAAACCAACACATTCACGATTGAAATACAACTCAGTCAAAATCGATCAAACTTCGGTTGGTTCGGGTTGGGTTAATCGGTTTGGACTTGATTACAATTCAAGTTGGACAATTTTTTTATGGACTCAATGGTTGTAAATTTTTTGTTGAATTTGAACAATTTTTTTAAGGGAACAATACATAAATCAGTTTTTTAGTAAACACTATTTCAAAATTAAGGATAACGGTTTTAAATTTCAAAAATCATTCATTAAAATTTATTTATGATTTAATTAATT